>JAZBGZ010001415.1:4996-17258 GCA_037414795.1 Stenodera caucasica | reverse complement strand
TCATCATCATCATCATTATCTTCGACTGTCTCTCTCACTAACTGTTATCTTATTGTTTTGGAAACCAGGTAAACTTCGGCGATGTTAAAGTACAACGCAACTTCGACTATCCTAAACCGCAGAAGATCGACCCATTGAAAGGGGTACATGCTATCTCATCTGATAATATTGTAATTGTGGATGCGCAAACTTTATTAATACCAAACTTGTCATATGATGGGGAGGCTCCAGGTAAGTCTCAACAAGTCAAATGTTGAGTTGTTGTCAATGGATCAATACGTAAACAAAACGAAAATTTTGAAAGTGGGCTTTTTTATAAATTCAATTCACGAATAATCGGCTTAATTTATAACATTTTGCTAAAAATAATACGATTACGGAGCTTAATTTTCTAGATGTATTCAAATTAAATTCCAACAACTTGTGACTAATTAACTATTCAGAAAGTTTTCGTTATGTTCGAGTAGAGTCGTCCCAAAACGACTTGACCAATAGTTGGTATTTCTCTCTCTTAAAATTTTTGAGGTTAAGTATTTTGGGTGTCAATGTTCACACGCTCGGATCCATTATATGAGGGTAGCGTTGACAAAGACCCTCACAAATCCATTAACTACAACTATTGGCTCCAGTAATCCGACTAATGAAGTTGGTTTGTCTTTGAGTATAGATGCGAAATTTTGGGTGGGCCGTGGTGCGAAGCCATCGCCTCAAGGTATCCGAGTACCCGATGAAAATGGTAAAGAAGTACCATTGCGGCGTTATAATCGAAAAACGGTGGTTTTGACCCTGCCTGGCGATTTGACGGTCTTCGATATTGGCCATTTCGGGATATGGTGTGAAGCATTCACTGTTGATTTCGGACATGTTCAAATACCATCGAATCTGAATGTGCCGCCATCATTGAAAATGTTAGGGATCAGTCCACAGGTGAGATAGTTCAGAGCAAATCTCGATCTCAATCTGGACCGGGGATAGAGACTGAATCGAGACTTGTTCCAAAAAATTACTCCTAATCAATAAATTGAATAATGTAGAATTACGTGTGCTTTACCCATATAAGCGCTCGATTGAAGTGAAACTTCTGTAGTTTTCATTAACCATGCAAATTGGAATAATTAAATTAATATATGTGGAAAACTTTTTCGCTAGCTTCTTGCCGTCACTAAGAAGCACATATATTCATCTCATATAAAGTTAATTGTGTTATTAAAAATCATGGCTGGCGAAAAAGTAGTGTGCTCCTTATAATAATGGCAGGAAACAAAAATGATGGCTAGTGAAAAAGTATTGTTGCTTAGTAACAGCAGTAAACAAAAAAAATGATGACTAGCGGAAAAAGTGCCGGGAGTAAATGTTGAAAGTCATTATTCTCGCTATAGAAATTTCACTTCAAAGATATTTTCTTTTATTATAAACAAAATTTCCAACTTTTACGACGAATTTGTGTTAGTTTGTTTTTTTTTGGATAATCAAACGTATAAAACAGAGACAAGTCCCTTCTAAAATACGCTCGTAAAAGGGCATATTAATATTAAACACCACTCTACACTTTACTAACGAAACTTTTGAATAAATAATTTGGGAAACTTTTTTTAAATTACATCGAGATAACTTATCTTGATAACGAAGTTTCAGTCGTGATTTTTACTTAAACATTTCCCATTTTTCATAAAATTCTCTTTTCTATCTGGTGGCTGTCTATTATGTCCCCTGGCTTTACACATGAACACACAGAATTGACGCAAAAAAAAAATTGAAAAAAATCGAACAATTTAACATGTTTCTGTTGTTACAGAAGCGTCCTCGAACGTTCTCTGACATCGCAACAGAGGCGTCTCATCCCGTCATTTCGCCGTATGTGGGGGGACATTTAGAAGCCACCACTTTCCGCCCATCTCGACAATTCAATTTCGATCACCATCATTTCCAACAACAACAACAACAACATGAGCTGGTTAATCGGGATATTTATCCGAGACAATTCAGCCAGAACTTAGTCCCTGTTCAAGTATTAGCACAGCCCAATATTTACCAAATACAACAACAACAACAACAACAACAAGCTCAACAACGAATCGATCAAAATTTCTATAATAATCAACCGCAAATATCTTACACTCCTCTGAATTTACCCCAACAACAAGAGCAACAACAACAAGTTCAACAACGAATCGATCAGAATTTCTATAATAATAAGCCGAAAATATCTTACACTCCTCTGAATATACCCCAACAACAACAACAACAACAATATCGGGAACAACAAGATTACAATCAATTCTTGCAAAATCGCCGACTGCAAGAAGAACAACAATTGCGGGCCCAACTCGATCGGCAACAGAATCGATTCGATTTAAGCGAAAATCAACAAAACGCTTACGTTCCATTCGGATAAACAACAATCAACCCCATTTGAATCATCATTATTTATTACACATATTTAATCTTTTTTTTTTTTAATCTTATATTATCAATACTTAGGGTGTAAATAATACCAGTGACGGGCAGTATTATTAATATTAACAAAGAAAGCTTTTAATGTTATCGCGATTGAATGCGTTAACGCTACCGCTGCGGATGATCTAATTCGAATAAAAATTGCAAAGCTTTAGTTGGAAATTTTGTTATTTGTCGGGTAATGGGTACGTTTCGGAAGCCGTTAATTATAAACGATTTCGTGCATTTGAGCCAAAATTTCGAATGTACCATCAATTATGGACTTAAATTAATAGTTTGGAATCGTTGATTATACATGTAAATTTGATTGTTGTAAAATTAATAAAATTCGTTACAGGCCAGTACGTTTTTATGTCAAACATTGTTCAAAAATAATCGATAATAAATAAATGCTTATATTTAACAAATTGAATTTAATCGAATCCTTAATTATTTCAGTCGAAGTTGAATTGCGAAGTTCTCTATGATGATTTGGCATTTGAAGTTAGATGGGCGGTAGCTGGGGACAGTATCGTTTTGCAATTGGTCTCGAAATTAGGTAAGTTCGTTTCTGTTCCTATAATTATTCGATAGTATAGTGGGTGTAACGGACAATAATTTTTTTTATTATTTATTATTTCCAATAGGTTATTAATGATGGCCATGACCGTTTCACTTTATGATGAATGTTTACTAAAAATTTTTACCAACAAACCCATTTAATTATGAATAAATCGTGCATTATTTGTCTAAGTTGTTTTCAAATTAACAATAATAATAATGATTATAATATATGGGATGGTTGGATTCTTGCATAATTTTTTCTATAGAATATTGACCCCGTTTTATTGCAATATTTACACCATCAAATTTCATTTTTCATGTCTCTAATGCAATAATTTCTGATTGCATAAATCCAATAATTGTCAAGGATATTTGAAAAAATTTTCCCCATCTCCTTTCATATATTTATAATTGACTTATCGCCATCAACAGTATCAATTTATTCGCCTTAGTTAAGTTCGATATTTATAAAACATCTGCAGATGTGAATTCAGTTTTCTATATCTACAAAATTTCATTATAACATAATATAATAGATGTTCTAGATAAGATTAGACTGATAAATGGGAAATTGTACATCAGAAAGGGATCATTTACCAGCTCCGTTGACAGTTCTCTCGTTGAATATTCGTTAAATCAATCATTATATACACGATTTAATCAAATTCTTGTTTGTAATCAAAACATTTTTCCAGAGGATCATGAATATATGTCATTTGGATTATCTGGTGATGATTCAAGAAGTGTTATGATTGGTGGTGATGTTGTTGTAGCATGGGTTGATAAACAAACCCTCAAAGGTTATGCTGAAGATTATTATCTTGATGCTAAATCACAATGTTCAGGACCATCAGGCTCATGTCCTGATAACCATTTAGCTGATAATACGAATAATATACGTTTATTAAATGCCGCTATGGTAAATGGTTATTCTATTGTAACATATCAACGATCATTAAAAGCTAATGATCAATTCGATCGGCCAATTTATACGAATCATTCACAAGCTATTATTTGGGCTATTGGACCATTAAATCAGAAAAACGAAGTCAGCTTCCATAGTCATTATACAAAAGGTGATAGATTCATTGATTTTGGACGACCGGCCAAATGGAATTGTCCCATGCCAGAAAGTGAACCATCAATGCGACCATTATTGCACAATAAAGAAGAAGTAACACAACCTGTAGCACCTGTAACAACATCAACAACACCGATAAGATCACGAAATCCGGAACGTAGACGCGGTTCGAATCGTACACGACAAGAAACTAATGTTGAAACAACAACAACAACAAAACAAAGACAACGAGGCAATAATAGGAATAATGTACGTGGCTCAACTAACAATGTAGCAAAAGTTGTACCAACTCCAGCACCGGTAGCTAAACGAAATGCATGGGACATACCGCCGATACAATGTGATGAACCAGAAGATGGTGTTCTTTACGCTCAAATGGGACCTACCGGCGGTAAACGAGGTTATCCTGCAATTACCGGACATGTTGGATGGGGCATTTCTTGGTATATTAACGGATTATTAATACCGGAAATTAATGTAGTCCGTGGTAAAACTTACACGTTTATTGTTGAGGGTGGACAAAATCCTGATGTTGCCGCCAAATATCATCCATTTTATATAACAGATGATCCTGTTGGTGGTTATGAGTATAAAACTGAAGATGAAAAGAAGGTTGTCGTTTTTCTAATTATTTAAGACATATAATTCCAATTGTTTTTTTATGATTATATAGAATGTTAGAATATTCGCTGGAGCTGTTTTGACAAAAGATGGAACAGCTAGAGCTACTGGCACCGGACGTTTATGCCATTGGACACAACAAGGTGATTCAGAAGCTGATGATTTTGAATCTTTCGGCGCTTATCAGCGAACGTTAGAACTGAAATGCGACCAAGGTGAACCGGGAGTTATTCAATGGACGCCCGATAACGACACCCCCGATACAGTCTATTATCAAGTAAGTTTTTCTATTTATAATTTAATGCAAATTCAATAAAAAAAACTTCTAGTGTTTTACCCATCGATATTTGGGCTGGAAAATTAATGTACATGATTCATGTGATATATCTGCAGCTAGTGAAATTAAAGAAACTATTGTAGCAGCACCATCTAAAATTGAAGATTTAGAACCGCATTCATCATATCGCATTGAAACAAGGGTAAAACTTAATAAAATAATTGATCAAGAGAAATATGAAGATAATAAAAATCAATCAATAGTTTCAGAAACGAAAACTGACCCTCCTGTAACAGATCCTTCTTCTGTATTATACAGGCAACCTCAATTGCAGTTACCAAATGTGCCAATCCTAATCCAACCACAACAACAACAACAACAACAAGAACAACAGAATTATTTTAATCCACCGATATTAATGAATCATGGACCATTCTTCACTACCAGTCCGTATTTATTTGAACAACCGTTTTATATAAATCCTTACCAACAGACGTTCAAGTCCAGTCCGTTGATTATGCAAGAACCATCTAAGACTAATGTAGAATCAGTATCAGGCACTAGCAGCACAACTAGCACTAGCACTACTTCTCCTTCCACTATTACTAGTACTATTCCTAGCACAATCACAACAACTACTACAACACCATCAGCTTTTGCTTCTGGAATTAATGAAACTTTTTATATAGGAACACATTTAAAATTGAAAAATCATTCTAATGCGCCTAGCTCTATTGCACGAAGGCCTGGACATATGCACAGACCTTATCCTGTTTCCTACACAATAATGAGAATACCTCCACGACCTAAACCTATAAGATTCATACAACCACATAAAAAACCCCATTATAAACCTTATTTAAGACAACCGCTACCACCACCACTGCCATCCAATAATTTCAAATATTTTTCTGAAACTAATAAAAGGCCGATTATACAGATAATTACAACAAAACCGCCTATACTTATTGATAATATTAAAACACCAATACAAGTTACAACGGAAAAAGAGTCTGAAATTCAAACAACACCACCATCAACTTTAATCTCATTACAGCCAATAAAAGACAATTATAATGAATTTGATTTGAAACCAGCACTGAATACAGGATTTCATCCAGAGACTGTTATAGTTGAAAATGGTTTTAAACCACTGATTACTGAGAAATTTCAACGGCGCATATCTGAAGATAGTCCCGAAATACAATATGATGGTCGAATTGGTATTATCAATAGGAATATTCCTCAAACTCCGCAATTATTTGAACCAATATTCGTGCCATCACCAATCGATAAACCATCATCAAGACTAAAACATAAACGTCCTTATATTAAAAAAGTGATCATTAAACATGAACGTAGTCTTCAAAAAGATGATAATGAAGAGCCAATTGCTGATGCTGCTGAACATATTGAATCATATTATTTGCCACCAAAAAAATTTCATCGTCGTAGTAATACTGAACCACCACCTAAAATTGATTTAGATTCACTATCTGATGTTGTTGTTACTTATGATGGTAAACGTTTATCTGGTACAACTTTAACAATAGAAGATGATCGATCTAATATATCAGTAAATAAAAAAGGTTCAAGAACTGTTGAATTTATTAAAACACAACCACAATTTGTACCATTTCAAGGTGAATTACCACCATTAGATATTAATAAAAATATACAACAATCAAGAATAACAAGATTAGAAAGACGTCAAAAACGTGCAGCACATCATACACCAGAACATACAGCGGAACAGGAACGTTTCAATCAAACATCAACAACTTCAGGAAATTGTGGATTAAAATTCTCTCTTTCTACTATTGTGGTTGCCTATTTTTTTAAAATATATGTAATAATTTCCTTTTAATAATTATTTGTTAAGATTTGTATGTTTTTTAATCGTTATTTCTTTTATTGTAAATAAAGAATGATTTGTAATGTTGTTAATTTGAATTATGAGAAAAAACTTACTATTACACAACATCTTCTTTTTAATTCTTGAATAAACACTAAACATATCTAATACTACATCTGGAAATAAATAATAAAAATTAAAAAATTAATATACAACAAATTCAAAGACACAAAACCTATGAACAAAACAAAAATTAATTCGATTAATCTTTATCATTTGCACTACCATTTTCTTTAGGTACTGAATGACTATGAGATCTTGAATGTGAATTTTTCTCATTACTTCTTGATCGACTTCGACTATGCTTTCCAGAACCAGAATGCGATTTTGAATGTGAATGAGAACGTGAATGTGAACGTGAATGAGAACGCGATCGTGAACGTGAATTCGAACGATTACGTGAACGACTACGTGATCTTGAATTGCTTCTGGAACGGCTGCGACGATCACGGGAACGACTTCTTGAACGACTGCGTGATCTGCCAACACATCAACAAAAAATTTTATAATTATTATAAATAAAACATTTAATATCAACATTATAAAATGAATGCTGATATTTTTCTATACTATTATAAATTTAAGAATTATGATAACTTATATCAAATATTATCAATTCATAAAAACTAAAATCGAAATACTATTTTAATTAATAAGAATACTTGCGTATTGGAAAGTTATCTACCACTTTTTTTATGAATAAAAACTAAATAAATTGAAATTTAACAAATACACCAAATGATTTTATAGAACCAGAATATAATTGTGAAGAGGTATTATTATCGTTTTATCACATAACAATTCGAATTTGCTGAAAAAAAATTGACTATACTTCCTATTTTTCAACCAGCCACTTATTTTCCAAATTAATCATCGTCTCAAAGTTTTATGTATTCTTCGATTACACAAATAAGAGATTCATAAAATAAGCGAATTTCTTTCCAATCCATTATTCTAACGTCAATATTTAATTTTCTTCGAATGTGGGATTTTCATGAAAAATCATAAAAAAACCACTCAACCTAATGACTACTATTGAAGAAGTAAATAGAAAAAAATTATTTGCGGTATAGTTTTGTTTATATTATGTAGTAAACAGGATAGATGTTTATGTTTTGTAGCCAATTTTAGAGCAAATCCAAACTGTTATGTATTAAAAGGTATTACGACTGCAATAACTTTCCATTGGATGATTTTTTTTCTGGATAATTGTGAGAAATTAATAAATTCCCCCATGTCAAGATTTCTCTGCAATTTTCGTTAAAATATAAATAATCTTTTTAACAATTACTGTTATATATAAATATATATATTTAGATTTAGAAGTTTTTACCATTTTTTTGTCTTGTGAGCTCGTGAGACGTGAAGTTAACATTGTAGATAGAAGGTAGAGTAAATCATACTAGAGGAGTTGGGCTAAGACCCACATAATAGATCTCTGGTAACAACTCACTGGCTCACACACACATTCTGGTAGTAGTAGTAGAAGTATTTGTAGTTCACAATATTTGGTATAATGCAGTCGTGTGAAGACAGACTAGTAGTGAAACTGATGACGATTACTACGTGGCAACAGGAAGAAGACTCTACGTCGGTCTAGCGGAAGTATTGTGAGATGAGTACATTTTAATCATTACAACAACACATACACAAACTCGGCCAGAGATTTTTACCTATAAACATGGCATCATTGGTATAGCCAATCATCTCAGTCTTAATTTTGATGGGTCAGTATTTATTAATAATTTTTTTAACTTTCAAATATATGAGCCCCAAACTTTCACTGTACAACTGGAAACGAATCTTAAAATAAAAATAACACGAATAATAACCAAAATAACAGTTCCAATTGTACAGTAAACTAAAAAGAAAACAAATAAAATAGTATAAATAGAAGTAACATAGATACCTATGCCTGCCCCGTCTATATCTATTACAATCCCTAGCATAATGTCCACGATCACCACATTCATAACAACGATCATCTGGATGGAATGGACGGCCTCGTGAACGAGGTGGTGGGCCCCGATATCTCCCACTGCCACTTTTACCATTTGATAATTCTACACGAGCTCGTCGTCCACAAATTGTTCTTCCATCTAAAAATTAAGAACAAAAAAATCCATAAAAACAACACTAATAGCATTGAATTATTGAATGAAAAAACATTACCAAGACCTCGAATTGCATCTTCAGCATCACGGGAATCTTCAAATTCAACAAAAGCAAATCCTGGTGGATTTCTAGCAACCCAAACATTTCTTAATGGACCATAATAACGGAATGCATCTTCCAATTCTTGTTTTGATGCACTATTACCCAAATCACCAACATAAACTTTACAATCAGATGAATAACGTGACATTTTCAATTATCTCCAAGGGGAAAACTAATTCTAAAAATATTTGGAGCTGAAAATCTACAATAAGAATGGGAAAATATTGATCGTAAAGGCACACCCGGTATCCATCTTATATTAAAAATACTTACTGTTGTTATTGCACAAATACAAATAAATTATGAGGTAGACAAGATAATTTATCAATTATTAAATAATTTACGAAATAAATTATATTTCCATTCTTATTATTTTTGATTTATTTCAATAATCAAAACAACTGCAAATCGCTTGTTTATGGTTAATGGAGAAACCGGCAGCCAATTGAAGTCAAGAGATTTGTTTATAGTGGGGAAATTCTTAACCTTCGAAAAAATAGCGGTAATTTTGAATTCAATTTTTGAATAATTGCTTCTAAGAACATTTAAATGGTTAACACCAATCAATTTGGTGTGATTACAACATAATTTGTTATCAGGTGACCTTTTTGTTATTTTCAACATTTATTTTAGTTACTATTTGTTCAAGAGACAATTTTTTTTTGATAAGATGCTGATAAGAAGATGACCTGTACTTCATAATCAATTAAATATCAATTAAATAATTCAGAGACTATCATAATTGCTTTATTTCATAGTTTCCATTGAAATTGAATTGTGTTTGAGTAGAAGTGAAAGGTAATTTCTAAAAAAATTTTTTTTTCGTTAACCAACCATAATTATTTCTTTAATATTGAATCTTCAAAATCTTTATGATAATTTAACTGAAATAATCTTGAGGTGAATATTTATTGATTATTATACAATTTTTTTCGTAAATTAGTAAAGTCTGGAAGAAATTACAGAAATTTGCTTTCACCAAAAAGTAAGGTTAGGTATTATGGAGTTTTGAATTAATTCAAATTTAAAATAAATTAGAATTGCTGTATCATTCTTCAAAAAACAGTAATCATGAATTTCATGGACTGGTTGGTTATTTTTGTCATAAATTCTAGGTGGTATGTGTTGGTATAGTTTCCCAATCACACTCTTTCTTTTCATTTCGTAAAAGTTACAGC
Organism: Stenodera caucasica; assembly: GCA_037414795.1. Classification (NCBI taxonomy): domain Eukaryota; kingdom Metazoa; phylum Arthropoda; class Insecta; order Coleoptera; family Meloidae; genus Stenodera; species Stenodera caucasica. Next base: position 6,969 of record JAZBGZ010001415.1, on the reverse strand, counting down.
ATCTAAACCTTGAGTTTTCCAAAATTTTCCTATATTTCTAGGGTCATGGCTGATCGACAAATTCCAGTTCAAAAAAAAACCCTCCACAGACCATCTTTAGACGAACTGGCTCAGGGTAAGAAAATCTCGAATATCCACAATTGGAAAATTATATATAATTGCATTTTTTCCAGTCTTGAATAAGGGGCTTGCTGATAATTTCAAAGAAGTCTCTGTTGAAGTTGTAGATTGTCCGGATTTGCGAAAAGAGCCATTCACTTTAGCACGAAGCGGTATATATTCAAAATTTTCCTCTGGAAAAACAATAAATAATTGAAAAATTAATTCAGGTTTGAATGGTAGTCCCAAATTGATCGAAGTCGGTGGACCACCATTTCTTCTGCCAACACCACAAAAAGATAAAGTTTACAATTTAAAAGAAATAATTGATCTAGTTGAAGCTAAGAAATCGACTTTCATTATTGGTGCTGGAGCTGGACCATTTCCGTATGCAGGTGTTAATTGCGAAGTTCGAACTTTTCCAATAACAAAAAGAATAAATTTAACATATTTTCCAATAATTTCCAGGGAATTTTCAATTTGAATATTGATGAGAATGGTGTTGTTGATCAACAAACTCGTATCTCCAAAGTTAATCCCAAAGATGAATCGGCTTGTGTTCAAGAAATCCTACCAAATCAAGAAACAAGATTTGCTTTATTGGGAAATTTGTTTTTCTCATCGGGGCAAGCTGGAAAAGTATAATTAAGTTGATCACTAATAAGAATATTCTAATGAAAATAAAATTTAAGGTTTTGAAAATCCATGCGAAAAATCGAACCGGAGATCGCGATTTCATTGCAAGTATTCGAGTGGTTTTGGAAAAATACTATCCTGATAAACTCGTCGGTAATTTTTATTTTATCATTAGATAAATATGGCTTAAGTACCATGTTTATATTTCTAAGGTATGGGAGGTGCATTTGTATTGAGCCAAGGTAAAGCTAAACAGCACGTGATGAGAGATTTTTCAAAAACACCAATTAATTCTGACGAAGAGTTGAATGAATGGTTGAAATTTTATAATATGTCAGCACCATTAGTCGCTGTTGGAACTCTAATTAATAATGATGCGGTAAATTTATGGAAAATTGAACATAAATAACATTTTTAATCGTGAATATTCGCGATTTTCAGGGATTAGATCTGAGAGTTCAGCATTTTCATAGTTTCAGTCATCATGGTGAAGCCGGACATTATCATATTGATACAACACCGGAAGAGGCCGAATATTTAGGTTATTTCAATACTGGCGAGGAAGTTGTTCGATTAGATAGACCTGTAGAAACGCATCAGTTTGGTCGTGATTGATTCCAATTCACAAATATTGTAAATGAATTTGGTTTCATGAAATAAAAAATATCGAAATAGTGATTTTTCGTTCAAGAAATTCAAAATTACCGCCCTATTTCGTTGTGTCAAATGACTATAAGACTATCTTCACAGTTGAAAGTGATTGCTTATTTACCGCATTTTATTACTCAATAATTTTCAAAACTCAAGAAAATGGAGGTTTTTCTCATGAATAATAATATCTCGAATAAACAGTGTTGTTCTAGTGTGCTCGCATCCTTAGAACAATAATCATCAGATTAGATTGTCAACATAGATAAATTGAGTATTGAAAAAGCAGTTTTACCTTTGAATCTTCGATATATCAATCAAGATATATTGGAAAATCATGGAAAATTCAGAGATTTCCTTAGAATTTGATGTGAAATTCGTAGAATTTTCAGTATTGCGCTTCAATTAGTCAAAAATTTGGACTGTCATTTTTGACATGTAAACGTCATTGTTTGTTCACATTTTGAAATTACTATTTTTTTATGAATTTTAATGAAAGCAACATGACTTGTTTAAAGTTCACTGTCAGACGATATCGTTATTATCATTATTATTATCATCAACAAAAACTTTCTATAAAGTCGTCCCAC
>JAZBGZ010001414.1:0-12378 GCA_037414795.1 Stenodera caucasica | reverse complement strand
AATTTGCAATATCGCTTTAATATTATAGTTTATTATAAAATATATTGTAATCGGGTGCGGGGTTCCGGTTCCGGTGTGACGTACTTCCGTGGAATTTCCGGGTGCCAATGTCGTTGTGTTCATTCATGCCCGAATACAATAGAAATTGTTTATTTATTTTTATCTATGATTTTGTAATAAATAATTATATAAAAAAAAAACAAATCTATTTATAAAATTATTGCAAAATATTAAACATTCTTTTTCCAACTGATTTACAACAATTTAGAATGAAGAGATAGGGAGAAGTCGCTTTTATATTCATTCATGCTTTTTTCTGATTTTGTTCTCTCGAAAAATAAATACATAAACTAAATGACATTGATTGTTGTTGTGAATGGAACGCATTCTATAAAACTTACGCAATTTAATGTTATTTTTAGATTATTGCATATTTTTCATTTGAATAATTTATAAATTAAACAAAATTCATATTTTTTCATTGATAAATTCTTCTCGTTATCATTATTATTATTTTTCAATAAATAATAACGAGACAAAAATAATGACTAGTTCTCCATTTCCAGATTCACAAATTCATTATTACACATCACATGATATGTCTGAAGTTTTCTTTTGATAATATTAAATTATTGCTTATTAGTCATTGAAATAATATTTCCTTAAATCATGATTCAAAAATTTACATCACAATAAAAATTAAATTAATCAATTAACCGATTTGTCTTTATCGTTATGTTGCGTAATCTGAAATTGAAGATGATAACGAAAGTCTGAAATATTCGCAAAATAAACATCCTCGACTAAATCAAAGTTATAATGAATTTTGATTATCAAGGCGTTTTATCAAATATTCAAAATTTTGGACAAATTATAAATACATGCTTTGAATTATTTTATAGAGATTAAAAGATTTACTTGTAAATTTAGGAAAACTGTTTCATTATTTTTCGCCCTTATGCCCTATCGCCGACTGTGCTTAACTATCAATTAATAATAATAATAATAGCAATAAGAAAAATTAGTCATCGTTATTGTTAAATTTGAGTTTGAATTATGCGAATTATAAACGTCGATATTTTTCTAATTTATGACAATTTCTTATTAAAATGATTGTAGATTTATTTATAAAAATTTTCAACGTATTTATTTAAAAGGAAGCACGTTTAATCCTGGAAATTCCATATAGACTAGAACTACTTGTATTGTTTACTAAATAGGTAAAAATACAGGGTCTCTGACATTTCCATCTGGTAGAAGAAAAACGCCAATAATTCTGGCCTCACCCTACCAGCACGTGTCCACTTTACATAATTCGTCGATATAAATATATATTTTTTTAAATTATCGCAATTATCATTGATTACAACAACAAGAAATATGATCGAATCGAAGGGCTTTCGACAATGCGACCCGCACAAAAATAGATATATCTATATATTATCTCGATTATCGTCGACGTGATGATGTGAACGTGATGGAATTTGCACGTTACAACTTTAACTTTTTTATTATATCATCGTATGTAAAGATAGTGTTTTGTTTTTCAATGATTTAAGTCAACTTACCAACCTTTTTTGCTGTTCAAATTGAACTACTAATAATAGATTTGATAAAAAAAGGTTAATCAAGATTAAAAATAGACAATGTTATTTTTCTAGAATTGTTTTATTTCTGTATGTTGTTTGACAATTGAATCTTATGTTACTATCACAGCAGTAGTTGCTAGGGAATTGGCTTGACTCCAACTGGATTAAATTTTTTTTGCTTAATAAGTACAAAGTTTATGTAAAGTCGACTTTAACATAATTAAATACTAGAGAACAAATGAATAAGAATTAAAATAAGTACATAATTTATTCATCTCGAATTGTTCAAGAAAAATTTTGATAATGCCGGTCTTTCAATAGAAATATCTATTGTTTAGTTATTATTATTACTATTATATAAATACAAATTTGTCTAATAATAAAAGAAATATTTTTCACTATCCTAGGCCGACGTCTAAGGTCATCATGACAAGGAATCCAAGGATGGCGCCCCAAGATGCCAATTTGCCATTACCACTATAATAAAACAAAAATAAAAAAAATCAAAATTATCACTAATTATAATAATTATAGTTAATTTATATCACTACTACTAGTTTTTCAAATATCGTTCATTGAAACTATTGAATCCTTTATATAGAAATAGTGGTTGAAGTAAATTTTCCGATAACTACGAATATTTCACTATTGGAGTTATTGACAAAAAATCGGTCTTACTGTTCAACTATCATTGTTATATTACAAAAATAAACCAGAAATTCGATCTTGAATGTGTTGATAATAGAAAGGCGACGAAAAATCGATTTTGTTTTTTCGGTACAAAAGCCCACCCAAATATAATCATCATCATCAAGCGAAATCCAGCAAAAAAGTTGTGTAATAAGAATGAGAAAGAAATTCACGGATATAGTGTGGGAAAATTCCGATAGCCAAGATCGATTTAGAATAGAAACTGAAAAAAACGCATAATTTCACAAATAGTGAAAATAATGAACGAAATTTTCCGCTCCGACAAATGAATGAACAATAATAATTGGCGCCTAATTTCGAAGAAATATCTTAATTGTCGGAGAATGTTCCCTTTATTATTCGAAAAACATTGGCGTTTTTTCAAGGTATGATTCAATGCGAAAACATCCAAGAAAATTAGCTGAATTTTTCCAATTTTACAACTGTTTCGGGAATAATTCGATCAGCAAATTGAAAATAATCGAAATGGTGATTAATTTGTTTTGTTATAGATTCAGTTTAATCAATTAGTCAATGAAATTGTGAAAAAATTTAGTTTCCGTTGAAAAATATTATTGGAATTGTGAATCATTTTATGACTTCTGTTTGTTATGGTTCAAGACAAATATGACGATTCAGTGTACAGAGGTGTATTAGGGAACATTTTTTATGGGTCAAGTTTACTCACTTTGTATTGGCCTCTGGGATAATATCGTCAACGACGACATAAATCATTGCACCAGCTGCAAAAGCCAGTGCATAAGGCAGCGCCGGTTGTGCTAGTGCAACAGCAAGGGCTCCTAGCACCCCAAATATGGGCTCCACCATACCGCTCAATTGGCCATACCTATAAAATATAGAGCAATTTATATTTTGTTATAACCGCAAATTCAGGGAATGCCTGAGAGATTTCCCGCTGTTATTGAAAAATTTGAGGGAAAAAAACTAGAAGCGGTTGCGGTTAAATTAATAAAAACCTGCCAAAACCGCATATTTATTCACGATAGATTCGTTATAATGATTGAAGAACCGATGTTTTATTGAAATAAAATAGTTTCTTATTGAATGTCCTTGTTGCAGCATTCCAGATGGTTTGCTCACCAATTAAAGTTTGACCTCCATATGATAAACACTCCCTACAATGATCAGTGATGCATTATGACTAAAACTATTATTTAAATAATAATAATAATAATAATAATAATAATAATGATGATGATTGTAATGAGATAATTATTTAATGAATCAATTGTAAAAATTATTTAATGTCTCGAAATATAGCAGGAAAAAAAATAGAGGTATTCTGCTGGGAACGTCTTGCAACATGGCATGGTATTCGCGACCCTGCAAGGTCGTTCTCAGTTCATTAGAGGCCCCTGGCCCCCTGTTTGTGTTGTGTTGTGTTCTCGAGCCTCATCAAGTCCGAACTAAAAATTTATAATACAACCTGTTCGATTGAAAATCACCGGCTTTTACAATTTTTTTTTTTTTAACGGAATAAATTGGGGGACAATCAATCTATAAAATAATTCAATAAAATCGTTCAAAAAATTATTGAAAATAAAACACACAGACACTTGACAATTTGCATTCCTCATATAATTTTAGTAGCGAGTCTACAAACAGTATTGTGGTTTATCGTGAACAATGTCAATTTTTTGTTTTGTTCTAAAACCAAACTGTATACCTCGATGGGAAAAAAAAAACTGTTAACAGGATGAATAAAGAAAAAGAACAAGAATTTGACACAAATCGTGACATATGGCGATTGTAATCTATTAGCAACAAAAATTTAGACGTTTTTCTTAATATTTTATAGTAGTTTCAAACTTGTTCTTTTACACAGGAAATTTTACATCTAAATTGAGCGGTTACGATCAAAGTTGTCCTAGATTCTAGATTAAAATAATCAATTCCGTTCGAAAAAATTACAATATGTATATAGTATTTAGATAGTGTCAAAAATTTAATTTTATTGTTTCTTTCATTAAGAAAATAGAAGACAAAAATGACGCCCCAATTTCCAGCACAATCTCAACATTATAAGACGGTTGAAATTTATGATTTCAACTTGACCCTAATGTCTGATAAGAAATGAGAACGAATTGAAGATAGTGAGGCTTAAAAAATTCTAATTTTTCCATTTTTCTAAAGTTGTTGTTCAACTTCCACCATCATTCGCTTGTTTATTATTATTATTTTTATTATTATTATTATTATTTTTTTTTTTTCAAATATATTTATCATCATATCATATTTAGCAATGTGTCACCGAGTTCTATTTTATTCGATCAACAGCTGTACACAAGTTTCCCAAGAGTTCAAATTCATGAATGAAATAACTTTTATGAATGAAAAGTTTCTTGCATGATAAAAACCTTCAACCAGCGACAACACACATACGAACAACAACAACAACAACACAAAAAAAAAGAAAGTAACGGAAGTTGATAACAAATTATTCTCAGAGCGGACATGTGACGTATCAGTAGTGTGTTGTTACGAAGGTGATTAACAATGTCTGTTTTCGAATGGGAAAATTGTGAATTATTCAAATTATCGTAACAACAACAACAACAACAACAACAACAATAATAATAATAATAATGAAATAATGTTGATGATAATAATGAAGGTTCATTATATAAAAATCATTAATTACCAGAGCCTCTATAAATAATTCGAATTATAAGATAACTTTGTCTGATTTGAGGAACTGTAGAACTTGAAACTTTTCAAAAGATGGAGGCATTGACCTGAATTTTGAGGTCGTATGCCAATGCTACTTATCAAATAATGATAACATTAAATTCACTAGAAAAATGAAGAAATTCGATTATTTTCGACAAACTTACCATAAACTCTTGAATGTACTGAAACCAGCAGCATGCAATGGCAGACTTACAGCCAAACCTTCAGGAAAATTTTGAATTCCGATACCGATAGCCAAATTCCTGTAATCAAATCAAAAATAATAAATTATTTGAAATAATTACAATGGTAGAGAGAAGGAGGGAGGTGCGATAAAAGAATTGGCGCATCCACCAAAATTGCTCGATTTCCGAATATCATAAGTTTGTGTTAATTGTCGAATTAATTGACCTATTTTCTGGCTTTTGCTGTCTTCTAGCTCGATTTTAGCGAATTTGATCGTAGGTAGAGAATATCTGCGTGGGGCCCGACCCTGTGTCAATGAGGAAGAACACTTCCCCAGGAAGTGAATATTAACCACTAACATCCTTTAAATTTGTTAGCCGCAATATTTTAGACGAAAATTACTGTTAGAATTTGAAACTTAACAAAATTATAATACGATCAAGAAAATCATCTATGATGTTATTTTTTCTATTTTGTTTATTCCCGAATATATCTATATGTAGATGTTGTTTCGCAATCCAACAGGTCCCAATTTACAGTGTTTTCTTAGAACATTTTGAACAAATTGTTGTCGATATGAGTCGACACGCGTCGTCGCCATGTCGAGTAATATGAATATGTCTAGTCCAAGAATAGTGTGTGAAAATATGCAACAGGATGTAGTGGTGTATTATTTGCATAAAGGCATTGTTCGTCTCTTATAACAACAAACAACAACGAACAACAGCAACGTTTTTGATGGAAAAAATTTGAAAAACGACAAATGACACACTAAATTGTCGATGAATTAGAAACAAATTAACATAAATTGTTTTTCGACTCTACACATGAATTTCAATATAACAATCGCAATGGTAGTCGGGTCTTTAAGAAATTTTCGACGGTAATTCCTATAAAAATTCTTAGACAAACTACAAGTTGACATTCCCACGGTTGTCTTTATCAAACTAAATCTATTTTATTTTTGACTTACAAAGAAAAATCATAATCACAAAATTTCAATTATCAGGGGTAAAATTTGGATTGCAACTGTAAATAATGCGAATTTGAAAATTTCAAAAACTGCGGAAGTGAATCGAGTTTCATCAAAGTTGGTGGTCAGAGAATTATCGTCTTTCTTGTTGTTTTTTTGTAACGAATTGTCACCGACAGTTTTATTCTTCCATCTGGAAGTTGTTGTTGTTGTTGTTGTTGTTGTTGGGAATGTATGCACGTAATTTGTGCAAGTTTCATTATTTGTGTGACCCAATGACGCGGCAACAACAACATGAATGCATGGAATGTGCCGGTGCGAGGTGTGGGGCTCAATTCCAAGAAGCGACGGTGTAGATTCGCGGACAGTTAGAATGACATGTGCCGGTCGACGACCTCCTTGCCGCCATCACCACCGCCATCCAAAAATTCGCAAAAACCCACCACTATAATAATCCACCCTTCAACTAAAAACTCGCCACGTCATCATCATCATCATCATTAAAAGTAGGTGGTTTTGTTCGAATTAGATAGTTGCTAATTTCGGGCAAGGTTATTTAGCTTTCAGTATTTAGAAGACGAAACTGGGACGTATCTTTCACAATTTCTATGTCACATAAACCATTATCTATTGTTGCTTTGTTGTTTACGGCTTTGTTTGAAGATTGTTTGGCGGACATTGTGCTAGTTTTTCGACGATTATAGATAATTTGAAAATTCCAATCGAATATAGCAACAATTCAATTAATTCATCAACTCTTAGTTTCAACTGTTTAAATCCATACCAAAGTTGAGATTTTCTGAATGAAAGAAAGAGAACGGTAAATGGACAGAGACGTTGATAAAAGCTGTGTGCCTTATGGGCGTGTGTCAGTGAGTGGTTTTCCACTCTTCAACATTATACCTATTTATATGTATAAATACGTATGTATGTATGTATATGTATATACCTATAGGTGTATAGTTATACATATGTTTATATACACCTGGAGAAGAGAGCGTGAAGAAGAGTTTTGGTGAAGTAAGGAAGAAGAAGAGAAAAAAAGAACAAGAAAAAAAGGAGCACGTGCGCGTGTGGTCATTTAAAAGTTTAAAGAGCGGCTTGCACGTTCGGGGTGCTAATTACAGTTGCCGTGGCTCTTTTCCCGTCCATTGACCAAACAGTACAACTGATTATTACTAAATCAAATAAGTTACAATGCACTTCAACTTAAGTCGATTATAGTTAACTTGATTTTAAATAATTAGACACTTTTACATAATGTCAAAATTCGTAAAGTTCATTGCATTCTTCTCTAGACTTTTTTTTCTTTTACTGTTAGAACAACTTTATGAACTATATTGGTTATTTTCTAGTTATCCTTTCCCATTGGCTTTAAGAACAACAAACAACAATAATAACAACGATGTTGATTGGAATGCAGTTACCGGCAAGCTGCAACAACTTTTTCCTAATGAAATAGTTTCGTTCGCTTTCAAATTGTCTGGCTTCATTATTATTATTATTATTATTATTATTATTATTATTATTATTGTATTATATCTATACATATATATGTATATTCATAAATATAGATGGTTAGATATATTGTTAAATGGCAATTTGTCCAAGTTCTTTTGTTGAACCGATTTTAATCGGCTTCTAATCAATGAATTAGAAATAAACGATATTTTGAGTAATTCTATGAAATCAGCAACAATAACATATAGAAAATATACACATACTTGATTAGGATACAATTTACATTTGAGGTGGTAAATGGCAACATTCCTAAGTAATTGACTGTAGAAAATTGTGTGCTTTAAAACAAAATTCTTCACGTATTCATCGAATAAAATACAATTCTGATTATATTCCATCCATTATAGCCATTCATAATTTCAACTAAATATTTAAAATATTGAAATTGACTATTTATTATTAATTCTTATATCTTGATAGTGGCCCATAAAGCATGTCAGTTAAGAAAGCTTGAAAATTAATTGACAATAAATGACATGCCAATAAGTCTGAATGCTTTATATGCATGAACTGCATACATTTTATGTTTCTTAATACACATCCACGTGTGAGTTCTGTTTACGTTATTCATAGTTTCCATTCATATGAGTTATTTCCATTCAGTTTTTTAATTCATCACACGTTCATCTTCAATAATTTCACTCAATCACGGTTTTTCGGGAAATTTGCTCACGCAAAATTCAATCTCAACTGATATAGTTAGACCGTTTAAAATAAATAAGTTCACAGCACGTATTATATGCAATAATAATAAGTGTGTGAATATCTCTCGACTGCATTTCTCAGAAAATACTAAAGGAATCTCCTTATTGTGATATTTTGTCCTGGAACTAAAATTATTCTCATTACATTTCTAATATCTTGTAATTTTTGTATTTTGCAAACAATTCTTTCTCTAATTGTGTGTTGTTTTTGTTTTGTTTAACAATTGTTTTTTTTTTCTATAAGAAACAGAACCATCTCTAAAAGGTAGTAAATTGGAGCTGTTTTGTACAACTTGGCTAAGAAGTGAAATGCCACTAGCTGGAAGTAGCCAGCAGGAGCTCGAGCGGATCTTGTGAAGTAAAAGGGTCAAGTCGCTTGTGGAATGTGGCCAGGCCTACCTTGACCAGACGGTCGTGATCGCACACCGCTCAGGAATGCGCTCTCCACTCTCGCACCTGCAGAAGACAGAGACCCCTCGATTCGTGTATTTAATGCCTATCGATATATGTATGTGTGTTTGTGTCTATGTACGTGTATAATCCTCATCTATACATCTACATACATATATATATGCATAATTTCTTTTATACACTCACTCATATACATATTTAGGTAAATATCTATCAATATCTAATAATCTCGCTGGATTTTATTGAATATAATAGCCAATTTCCAAAGCAGACTTTGATCGGAATGTGAATATTTTCAATGGATAAGTTTTTTTGATTGAATACAAGTTGTATGAAATATGCTTGATAAAAATTGCTGAAGAGTGCGATGTTTGGTTAATGACCTCTTTGAGTGCACCTCAAAGAGGCCCACAATCTTGTTAGAAAAGAAATGCCGAGAAAGTTATAGATTCCAGATGTAAAGTGAGAGTACAATAAATGATAATTGTATCCAATTTCTTCGCATTATCGAAATATAATTATAATAATCGAAGGTAACCAACAATTCTACTACAATAAAATCAAACAACTGGCAAAGAACAAGGTAAACAATCTAGCAGAATAGATGAACACCTGCGAGATGAGACCTCAAGTCTACAAATAAAGCAAATATAAGAGAATTTGCAAATATTGAATGAATATTTCTTATGTATAAACAAAAATTTATCGATTTTGTATTTACTGCATTATTGATTGTTATTCAATGATTGATTTTTATCGTTAGCGAATTCTCCCCGATGATATTTTCGAATGTATGGATAAATTCTGGTATAAATCAAGCTCTAGTTAGCACGTCACAGATGGGTTGCAGCATTCTTGCTCGTCTGACTTGTAGAATGAACGAATGAACAGCCACTTCCGTTATAATTTTCAACTTCGTAATTGGATTGTCAATTTCGTATAAGAAGTCCGAATGATTAGTTTTTTGTCGTTCGCCATTTCTTTATTTCGGTATAGTTGAAAGTACTAATCGAAAATTGCGAGAGCTTTCGAATTTCTCCAATTAATTATATTTGAATAATTTCAATAATCGATTCAATAATAATTTGAGAATGTGGAATTAGAATCGTTTAAAACTGGATGTTTTGTTGAGCGAAACATGAAAAAATTAATTGCATACTGAAATTATAAGGTCGGCTCTGATCGCAAAGGCCCAATATAAAGACAGGCAGAGAGAGGATGAGAAGTTGTGGAGAATAAGAAGAAGACATCTTGCATAGCTTGCGTGTAGGGCAGCCGCCTGCATTTTGGAAGAATGCAAAACGAGATGAGAAGAGCAGTAATACGAAAGAAACATTTTCAAGATAACCAAAAAGAACGATACGTTGAAAAAGACCCAAAAAAAAATAAATAAATAAATAAAAACAAAAAGTCTCTCTCCCATCATTTATCACTAGAATCGCCGACAGGGAGCTGGAGCTGGCCGATCACCCTATTTTATAACCTCTCACTTTCAAATTATTTACTCCACACTTGCGGGATCCTTTGTGTCTCGGCCGGTGTGCGACCACTGGCGCCTATTTCTTCGGCCTCTCCCACATTGGGTCAGTTAACCCTGACAGGGTGCCTACCAACACTCTGTTCAACAGTTCAACAGCAGCATTCATAAAATTCAATCAGCAAATTAACGAACTGTTTCTTGAGATAATCGTTTTGTTCTTTAGCGAATTTCTATCATCTTGAAATAAAAACAAACCAACAAACTGAATGTATGTGGTTGATTTATACAAAATTTTTGATTGTAAAACTATATAACTCAACTGAAATAATATTCTAGTTCCTCTTAGTGTGTATAGGCGTGGTTCGATGTCTAAATAAGGATATCGTGTTGTTGAGAACCGGTGTATTTGATCCACACCATTGGTAGTTTTGTGATGTTGGATTTCTTTTAGTTGAATTTAGGATTGTTTTTATTGGTCGATATCCATTTGTATGCATTTCGTGTGATGATTACACACCAATATAGCGTCGAATGGAAGAATGATGGAAAAAATTCCCAAGAAATCCACTGATTGACGATTAATTATCGACAAACGTACATGTAGTTCTGGCCAGAATGCCAAACGAAATGTTAATTCAATCCTGAAAGAGTCGACTAACAATCTTTCATTTTTTTCCCATGTCAATATTGCACAGTTCCAACTTCAAATATCAACGATTATTATCGTTATTCGATTATATAAAATTGGTGGATGCGCCGGACAAATTCAACAAACTTTCCTTCGATTCCTCGAGACTTTGAGAAATATTCTCGCAACAAATAAAAGTATTGATTTGATTTTCTTGTGTATTATAAAAGACGTATCCTAGTCTCGACCTCCTGTTCGCGATGACCTCGAATGAACCCGACGAAGCTCAACGACACACAGCTTATGGTAGGCGAAGAACTTTCCGATATTGATCCTGGTACGGTTTCGTCCTGGCATGAGCGAAAATTCTGGATCAATATAAATAAACTCCGTCCAAATCTACCATCTCCAATTCCTGCTAGCCTGTTCGAATACTTCCTGCTTTGTTCCAGGTAAAAGCAGTATTAACCTAAATTGATACATTTCCGGTGTATGTTTCATTGGATTATTGTAAAAATTCTAGCGATTAAAAGCAAATTCTCATATAATTCAACAATAAATAGTAGAAGACTACAGGTAGAATCGGTTTGATTTTCAGGAAAATGGAGTAAAAGCTCAGTTTTCAGAAATTGACTGACAGGAGACTAGGATATTAATGGAGATTACTTGATTTAGTATTAAGCTCATGAGCTTTCCCGGACTAGTGGAATTTTCCGGAAAATGAAGAAAATTTACTAGGATAGCAGCAAAACTAACAGGTGCTCGAAAAGTGATAATTGTTGTATTGAAGGAAATTACTATTATTATTATTATTATTCATATAATGTGGATAGTTTTGGTAGATTTTCGGACTAGTAGTTGATTCCGGGAAAGCGATAAAGATGCCGCATACTGATGACCTGTATAAAAAAAACATTAAAAGCGGCCATTTCACTTTGCATATCAGATCGAAATTTGCATAAAATTTGAGATAGAAGAATGCGAACGTTGAGCAACTTTAACTTATAATAATAAAACACAACAATTTCGGTTCTTTTTGTCGAAAATAACTAAAGTCCAAAAATTAATTATAAATTATGATAGTCGAATAAATATCACAGTAATTATTATCTTGATTTTTTACTAAATGAGAACAGGACAATTAATATTCGACCGACAATAAATAGATAAAAATTTCAATATAAAACGTTTATTTGCATAGAAAGATACACGCTTATTATAGAATTCTAAAGAACATATTTCAAAAATATTTTTTACTGAAATAGAATGGAAATAATTGCGTTGTTAGTTGGCCGGAAATTAACAAGTGAATAATGTGCAAAATTTTTAAATGCATCATATAATTAATTTGAAACAAACATGTAAATAAAGCGGAGATAAAGAAAACATGGAAATACAACAGGATGCGGATTTTCGATAAATTTCTCGAAATATATAATTCGGTAGTTTCGTAGATGATCATTGATTAATTTGCATAGTTTCTTTTTAGATTTATTAGACAATTC
>JAZBGZ010001408.1:0-16131 GCA_037414795.1 Stenodera caucasica | reverse complement strand
TTTATGTCAAGATCACTTATCCAAGTTTTAGCGATGTATTCAAAAGCAGAATTTGGCCAAACTTCATAATAATCAATATCACAATATTTGAATAATGACGGATAATAATTAAGAATTTTTCTATAATTCGAATTAATTGGACTCAATTGAATGATAATATGCAAATTGTTTCTGCATATTTTTTGAAAATTGAGCAATATTAGATTTTGATCTATTTCAAGATTTTTATTACCATTTTGCATAGTAGTCCTGACTAATTCCAAAATTTCTTCATTTTCTTCCTTTGAGTATAAATCGGGTATTTGATTCGTTTTCAATAATAAATCAACGTCATCAAAAAATAATTGTTCAGATATCATATTTTGTCTCAAGTAAAATACAGATCGCTCTCCAAAGCCCCCAGTAATTTTCAAAATATTTTTCAAATCTTGCTTCCAATCGTTTTCATTATAATTTAGTTTCGATTTTGGCTCAAGAAAGTTTTGTTTATAAATATAACAAGCTAATTTCGTTAAACATTGTCGACCACTACCACATATACCTATTTGCAATAAATTACTAAATGGCATTGCTAAAATACGACAAATTCTCGATAAATGCACTAATGCGTTATCAAACATAATTATTTCGAATTTATTCGAATTATTTTCATTATATTGTGTCATCATTGTTGCGGCTAAATCTTTCAATTGTTCGATTTTAATTTCATCAAAATAATAACTATGAATATTTGTAAACGTGCCAAAAAGTATGTCGACATTTTCGAAATCATCATCAAAATATTTTTCGCAACACACTCGTATATTATCATATAATAAATCAATATCTCGATTTTCTAATCTATCGCCGAATACACGAAGAATTTCATGGCACCATAATTTACAAAATAACTTCTTATTAGAATCGGTAGCTTCTTTTTTTATTAAACCACAAGTTTGAATAATTTTCGAAAAATTATTCAAATTAAATTGATACAATGGATTTAAAAGTTTTGGTTTTATATTAGATAATAAAAATGCATACATATGGTATGTAGCTGAAACAATTTGATTTACAACTGATATTATATCATTGCTAAAGCCTAATTTTTTCCATTTATTGAATAAAACCGTTGAATAAATTCTTTGTATGCTGTCATCATTTATTTCATTTATTGATAATATGCTGAAATGTCTCAGAAATCTTTGAAATGGATTTATTTCAGAATTATTATTCATAGTACCAATTATATTTATATTGTGAAGATAAGCTATTTTGTTATCCAATATCCAGAATTTTTGATCAAAAAATTGTCTCAAATCTTCCAATAAATTATTATTATTTGTCGTAGGTACATGTAAATCATCAATTAAATACAAACCATATTTATTTAGCGGTGGATAATAATGACAAAATTTCGTTTTATGTAATTTCGATAACACTAATTTTTTTAATCTTTGTGTTGTTGATTGATTTGTGAATGTAATTAAATTTGTTGCATATTGCTCGAATCTATTCGATAATATATCATTTAAATAGGCAGTTTTACCTGTATTTGGTCCTCCAATCAATAATAATGGTTTATTATAATCAATATGCATATTTATGATAAAATTATATTTAATACTATCAATATGTTGTACGAAAATCTCTGATAAATAATCAGTTTCTTTTATTTTTTCGTGTTTAAGTAAATCTGGCCAATATTTCCAATTACCTTTCATTTTATAGATATAAAAATAATCATATAAAAATCCGTCTTGTGGTATTGTGATTTCAATACGATCAATATTCTTTGGTTTGTTTGGACTACGCCATAATTCTTTATAAAATCTATCGAATTTCATTCGTGATTCTATATCTAATGATGATCCTAATCCCCAGACACCTGCTTGAAGAAAACTTGCTTGAAGCCAGATTGGTAGATTTTTGTGATCATCATCTTTCATAGCCTCATTCATTAACATTTCCATAATTAATAGTATTGTTCTTGTTAAGATTTTATCATTTATTTTATAAAATTGTTGGCAATTAGAATGAATAAATTTTAAAGATTGCGGTACAATCCAATCGATCAAAGCTTTCACATGTTCAATATTTTCTCTAAGCCATTTGAAGTCACTATTTAGCCAACTATCAACGATTGATTCCCAATTAATAGTGTCACGATCAATGTAGATTATATTGTAATTTGAAATCTGAAATTGATAAAACTCACGTGTGCATAAAATACTCAAATTGGCAAATCTAGGAACTATAATCATTAAGTTTGCGAATGATAGATGAGAGTTGTATTTTGATTTAGAAACAAATTAAAAATAAAAAAAATTATAGTTTTATGTTTTTTATTAACGATATTCATTTAATATTAAGCGATCTTGGTTGAAACAATTCAGTTTCGTAATTATTTTTATATTCAAATTGCTTACAAAACAGATTGAACGACTAGAACATGAATCCTTGTTAAATGTTGTATTACAAAATCGATTTCTGGTTACAAACTAGTCTACTATTAAATACAACAAATGTATTTTGATTCGATAGATTGTGGTTGAGACTCTCAAAACTATTTCACATTCGATAAAATCCAGTTTTGTTCATTGTTTTATGAGGTTTGCCTGAAATTCATCTCCATTTAAAAACATTGTATGTCAATCCAAGACATACCTGATATTTAGAGCCTCCGGGATAGGTAATTTCTAGTAGAGCGCCAATTCGAGCAGAATAAGGAGCTAATTAGTGATAGTATAAAAAATTTAAATTACTCAAACCACCGATCGTTGGACTGGAATTCAAAATTTGTGACATAAATAATTTTTTTCAAGAAGCGAATTTTCCCCGTAGAAATTTCTATGAATTAACTGTACATCCGCGGCTTACTGATGTTTTAAAAATTTCCTTCGTCACTCGTAATGATCGTATAGTGCCTAGATTTGTGAACATCTAACAACACTTTTTATTTTTGTTATACGACATTTAATCATGAAACTTACAATCTTTGGTGAGCTTTCCATTAAATTATCGGTTTCAAAAATTAATTTGATATTATTACATTGTAGAGTTTCTCCAGATGATAAAACCAATATTTGATTATCCATGATTCTATCAAAATATTCCATTACAGTCGTTTCTAAACGACCATCAATTATAATCCATTGATTATTTTCATGATTAGTTCTCAAGTAAGTTCCCAAAATACCATCACACCATTGGTTATTATCAAATTTACCGTACAACTCTTCAACTGTCATAGTTGAAGGATTAAGAAATTTCAATCCAATTTCATTATTATCATTATAAAATAATTCACTTAAAAGACGGATAATATAAGATTTGCCCGTGAAAGTTTCACCAACAATTATACAACCAGAATTTGTCCGTAAAAGTTGTAATAATTGAGAGATTTTATTGAGAAATTTCGTATTTATTTGCAAATTTTGATTTTTGCAAGTTAATTTTAATCTATCATGGAAATTATGATCGATTTTCTCTGCTAATTGACAAGGCAGTATCTTGTCGAGATATTCCTTGAATATTCCAATTTCATTAGAATTTGATAATCTTGGTAGAAGAATATTGTTTATTGATTTATATATTATAAAATTTTCATCTTGATTTTTATCGAATTCATCACAATCTTCAATGATCTGCTTGATAATCCGTAAATCGCAGTCATGATTTTCAATTATTGATAAGCTGTTGAGTAGTTGGAGAAATAATATAATTTTATTAGATAATTGCTTGTATTTCTCGAAACCTAAACTCAATAAAGTAATTTCTGTAATAACTCGACAATCTGGCTTAGACATTCGCACAATTCGACATAAATTTTTCAAGTTTTCTGGAATTTGTCTCGAACCTTCTATTGTAAAACAAATGAAATGTCTATTTGAAGTTGTCTCAAAATTATTCAAATAAATTTGATCATTAATTTTCTTCAATTCATCCACACATAATGACATGATATTGTTTTGAATTAGATCAAATTTATTCAAAATTAACCAACAACCACAATATAGAGTACCAATGAGGTATTGTAATATTGTTGTGAATTCGATTAATTTTGAACAATTGAAAAATACACTATAAATGCCTAATGCTTGTTGTAAACTTTGAATTATATCGGTTTTATCGGAAGCACTGCTAGACTCACAAATTGTATATAAATGATTTTGATATGTTGTTATTAATGCAATGTAATATTTTTCCGTTGTTTGTGTCATAACGCTTTGTTTGATAGTCCCTAAATATTCATAGCCGTAATTGATTCTGCTTTTTAACGTTTTTATAATACATTTATTATCAATTAAATAATAACGTAATAGAGAGATCCAATCAAAATCATCCGTATTGATATTATTTTTCTTAATTAATTTTTCTACAATATCCCTATTATAAATGGTTATAATAATAAACGATCTAATATTTGTTTTAATTAAATTCGTTAGCGGTGTTTTTATATAATCTAAAATACTTTTTAAATTAGTTTCAATCTGTTTCAAATGTTTACTCAATGTTGCTTCAATTAAGCCCTTCTGACTGTTTCGAGTAAAATATATTTGCGAAACTGTCAGTAAAACTTGACTAGGCCATGTTTTAAGCCAATTAACCAAGTGCGTCTCGTGATAATCCACAACAGCTTCATTAACTAATTGTTGTAAAGTTTCGATCATTTCGATCTCTAAATTTTTCAACCAAATTTCAATATTCTCATGTATTTTAACAGGATTTTTCAAATTAATTAAATCCGTTATTGATCCTTTGATAGCAACAATATTGGAATCATGATTAATATTAAATGATTTTATCGACGAAAATAAATTGGTTGAATATTTTATAATTATGGAAGGGTCTGTTGATAACGAAACAATTTCGATCATTTCATGATAAGTTAGAAAGTATAATCGTGGAAAGTGCTGGCGGATTATTTGGAAGTAATTTTCTATGCCTTTATGAATAATTTCAAAGTTTTTATTGCATTTTATCAAATCTTGTAAGAAATTTGTTTCTAAAACAGTTTGAAATACATTAGAATTTGATTGAATTATTGTAATATAATTTTGGAAGACACTCGATATTTCAAGATAGAGTAGTACTTCTTTTTGTATATTTTTTTGAATTGTTTTGATATTAAAAAGGGATTTTAGATGGAGTATTCCATATTGTGTGGACCTACACTCCTGGAGGGTTTTGTTGATTTTCAACAACTGATCGTTGAAAATTTCCATTTTATTATTGTGAGGCTTGACGAAAATAGAACTACGCATATTATCAACTTTCATCGAATGATCATCAATAACATTTTGAATATTATCAAATTCCACTAATATATCTATGTTATTAGCGTTAATTATGGTAAAATTGATGTTACTCCATTCGTTTATCATTTTAATTAAATCATCATATAATTCTTGTTCTTTTGTTGCGGTTATACTGATAATTTCAAATTTTTTCAAATTACTTTCGATATTTTTATCAATAAAATTACGTAAACGTGTACCTGAATTTGGTGTTATATCGAAACCGGCAATATTGGACATTTCATTCCAATGACGTTTCATCAAGGCTTCGTTACACATTATTTTAATAACATTTAATGATGGTTGAAAATCTTCAATTAATTTAATTGCATTGAAACATAATTTTAATGGCGCTGGCCAATTAAGTATATCAGGATCATCAACAGTACCTTTAAAACGTATCAATAAATTTTCATCTTGTGCTTGACGTAATTTCTTGCGGTAAACTTTTTGTGTATTTGCTAATTCATTATTATAATGTTCAACTGTTATTTTTGTACTTTCATACTTAATTGAGTCAAATTGTCCATCTAACCATACAGATAAAGAACGTCGCACATCTAGACATAATTTTAATAAATGATAAAATGGATATACGTAATTTTTCAAATCCTCAAATTCAACATAAGTTGACTTTGGAAAATTCAATATCGATTCTTCGTTATTAATCCATTTGATTTTATTGTCAATTTCTTCAATTTTTCTCATATGCAATACAATATAATGTAAATATTCTTCAACTCTATTTATATCATCCATTGAATCCAGTAACGTCAATAATGGATGAACGTTTTCAACCTCAACATTTATATTTTCAATAATTAATTGTAACTTTTCTTCAGCTTCAAATTTTGATTCCTCGTATACAATTGTATTTCTTTCAATAATTGGTAGTATTAATTTTAGCCTATGAAAATTTTTTGAATTTCTATTAATATGATCATTTGTTAACGGTCCTAATTGCATCAATTCGATTGAATATTGAAGAGATTTTATAATCCTATCTTTTAATGTATCATAATACTCATCTTTTATCCAAATCATATATTTTCCAATTTCTATAACTTCATCGGTTGTTATTGGCTTTTGATTAGCTCTAATATTGATTATTTCGAACATTTCATGAATATCGTTGATTTCCCATTCATTTTGTGCACGAAGCTTGCCAAATATTTTATTAACAATATTTAATAAAATACAATTCAATGATTCACGATAATTAATTAGCTCTAAATTACAAAAGTCAAAATAATTAGAATCAGGTATAAAAGCTATTTGTTTTATATATGAGCGATAGTATAAAATTTTGGAGCGACCATCATTAAAAGTTAAATCATTTGTTACAATACAGTCACCTTTACCGGATAATTCTTGAAAAATTGGAGAAAAACTATTTTCAAAATCTTGAATATATTCGTAAATTTTGAAGTATTTTGTTTGGATATTTTTAGAAATCTCTTCAATACAATTATTCAAAAATTCTTGTGTTATACATAAATAAATCTTTTTCTTATAATAACCTTTAAATTTATATTTTTCTAATACTGGAAAATTTTCCATAGATGTGAATAATTTTCCAAAAAATTTCTTATAGATATCGATTATATCATTAGGTGTCGGATAAAGTATTAATCGATCTTCATAAATTACATTCAATTTCAAGTATGGAATTGATTTTCTCGTGGCTGTGAAATTTACGACATGTTGTAATGTCTCAGTTAGAACTTTACTTATATTAACTGATAATAAACCAGTACATGCACCTAAATAATTACAATCCTTTATTTTTACAACATCAGCTTTATCAACCAATGTGACAATATTATGGTAAAATTTTTCTATAAATTGTAGCGATTCATTACAGATATCATCAAGTGTATTATCAAATACATCTAATTTCAATGGTTTCTTTAAAATTTGTTCTAAATTGAATAATATTTGAGGCAAATTACAAACGCATTCATTCAGTATACGTTTAATTAAAGGACGATGTAGTGAATATTTGCATTGAAAAGTGTTGCGCTTCTTCAGAAATTCGCTATAGTTTCGTGTACGTCCTAGATATTTATAAGGTTCCAATTTAATTTTATATTCAACTACTTTTATTTTATCAGATATATTCGATTGTCTCATAACATTAATATATTCATCTTTATATTTTGTTAAGTAGTCTTTTATTAAATCTTGATATTTTGTTTGAAGTATACAATAACCGATTTTATTCAATATCTCATTTTCTATTGTTATTGATATTGGTGTAACTGGACAATTTTCACAAAATTCTATTATTTTATTACTATTTGAACTACAATTAAAATGCCACTTGTATTTGTTTTCAATAGTATTTCGATATTTTATTATTTTTCGTAAATTTTGTTTTATATATTGTTGTTTCTGTAATTTAACACTGAAAAATGTTATTGGTAATTTTTTTGGTTTTATTCGACATGGTCTAGTTGATCTCACTAAATCATTCATTTTTCACTTAAATTTACACGTTTACTCCGAATTATCATTATAATTTACTAATGTTACATCAATACACACTTAGCAACCGTATCATTGTATGTAGCCTTTAATATAGGGTGTCCCATGGAAGATACTCATAGTTCTATAAGAAATACACTATGTTGTTTCATATTGGGAATACTCTTTAACATATCTAGAATGTTCTTTTTCGATATTAAAACCTAACTGATATATCTCCTTTCCACATGTGTATTTTATTCTTTGGAGGAAAACTTCTAAATTGGATTATAAATGTATTATGGAATTTTTGAGTCTTCACATAAAATAGATTTTTTTTATATATTGTTGATTTTAGCACTCAAATCAAACGAATTTAAATTCAAATATGTTCAATAAACAGTTAATTTTAGACGGTTTTTGGAAATAGCTTAGTTAAACTTTTATCTAACTTTATATCCCAGATTTATACTATAATTGTTTTATATTATCAATTATCTATCAACATTTGAAGAGTTAAGCTTCAGAATTAATTCATAGAGACTTAAATACTGTCTGGAGGATTATATGTTTTTTCGCTTTAATACGCCTTAGATCTGTATGGGCCTTTTTTTTTCTCGGTTTTATTATCCTCAATAGTTAAGCTATCCACGATTTCTTAATTCTTAGTTCAGTGAACATCAAATTCTCAAAGAACGACTAAGATTTGTTCCATTTTCTTCGTTCAAGATCCTTATAGTCTAGTATACAAATGTGGATTTATCTGTATGGATGCTGGGCGTCGCGCCAACATATCCTAGTGATTCCCACATCGATAACTATTATAACTTATTACAATTAAGATTATTATCAACAATTGTATACAAATTTCTCTATTTACAAATAATACTATTGTAGTAGTCAAGATAGGCATTGGGGGTGAATTAAAAACTAGCTGTTAATTTATACGGATGTGGCGTCCGTAGCGGAACGGCTGCTTAGTATTTCCTGGAGCGAGTTAGGCGTCGGTCGCGCAAGCGCTTATCATTTATCCAGCTTCCACTGAAGAGTAGCTCAACTTCAGATGCCAGTTGATATTCGGTTTGTAGTAGCGTCGTGACGCATTGTTCATCTAAAACTTGGAGGAAAAAAATCGCACGTAAGTAACCATAAGGATACGAGAAACGTGCGCTTACGTGATTCAAATCTATGTTCATTACAAACATTCGAAATGTAGTTTAAATCATATTGAAGATAATTTAAATTTATTTGGTGTTCCAAATTGACAAATTAGTGAACATTATTGATAGTTGTGTGTGTTTCATTTATGTGACTGATTATTCTATAATTATAATTGTTTTTATCAATTTTAAATTGATTTTGATAGGTAAGCGACTTAAGTTTGTTATTATTAACTAGATTTCGTCTATAGATAAATAAAGATTTATTATAGTTTAACAAGAGGCACATATCAACGCATCTTGAGGATGTTAGCCGTGTCACGTTTAATTGATTTAATTAAGATCTAGCTGAAAAGCTCGAGCACGTGCAAAAATTTTATCGGAAATTCCCCTTTAATGCAGTTAACTATCAACTCTTTTATTTGGTTCTAAAGAAGTGACGGCCCAATTAATTTAGAAGACGATAAATTCACCACTAATTGATTTGACGTTTCTGAATTTCAATTATTTCGATATTATAACGGTGAAAAAATTTATGGAAGCATATTTAACGTATAATTAACAAACTTTTTTGTGTATTTATATGTTAATGGTTTCGGAATTAATTCAACTTTTCTAATTTGAAAATTCTACAATACCTCCCCCACATTTGATTGTTTCTCTTGTTTTTTTTTTTTTGTTTAATCATATGGTTTTGATACTCGACAAAACTGTCTCCGAAAACTTTACCAAAGTACTAACAACATTTCAATCAAATTATAAAATTTCCATCGTTTCATTCTGCTCTGGTAACACTATTTTTATTAAAATTCAATTATTTTGAAACAAAACTAACTTCGATCCATCAGTTTTCGAATGATCAATAATTTTACCAACAAAATTAAAGTCAAATTCATTCAAACAATAGAGTTGAATTTATTTTGGTCTTGTTCAACTATAAATAAGGGTCTTTATTGGAGATTTTTATACAATTAGTAGCGTATGAGTATTTTGATAAAATTTTAATGGAAATTGGGACATTTTTGGTATAATTATACCAACTGAGCCTCAATTTACTCCCTTTTATTATAATAATAGCAGAAAATAAATGAATAGATTATTTTATTTGCGAACTGCTATTAAATATGTTGATATTGGTTATTTTCTGAGAACGTACCATTACTATGCATGAAGTATTATGTATTTAAATGTAATAATACAGCTTATTTTGTTAAAATATTTCAACACGTGTAGAAATTTGTATGATAAACGAAAAATCCACCTTGAATATAAGGATGTGGAATATAGGATATTATGTCCGTATAATATTACTAAGCGAAGACGAGAATACTTTATTCCAAACAAATTATATAGAGACGAATTTGAATCACGTTTTGAATATTTTCAATTTATTACAAAATTCCGCAACAGAACTATTACTATATATAATTTTTAATAACATTAAATATTTCTAAGATATTGAAGATTACTCGTAGTCTTATGTATATGAATATGGAACGTTAATATTCGAGCGTTATCAATTCTGTGTCTAAAATTACATGTTATTATTGAATAATTATGTAAGCGAATGTGCCGTTAAATTATACGAATGTATGTGCCTTAGGCCGGAAACTGATTAATGCAATATGGCGTTGGTTAATTCGAATTCAGTGCCCTGTCTAAGGTGGTGTCTTTAATGTATTCTGCCTTAAATGCTATCTTATAATTCTAGACAGGACTCAACGTTGCTCTATTACAGAGGGTACATTCTCTTATAGATCGTCATTTTGAATTTCCCTTATCTATATCATTTCGTTGACTGATTCTATTTTAGATAAAACTATAGTTGTTTTAGCTTTCATTAATAAACCACCTGAATAAATAAAGACAATTTTATATTCGTTGGAAATAGTCAATTTTTCTCATCGTTGAAATGTAAAACAGTTTATTTCAGTACTAAAAGAATCTGTCATGCTGTTCCAATGTATTGTCAATTGATATGCCATTTTCAGCAGTTCGGAAATTGATTCCAAGACTATAGCCAGGATGAGGCCCTCGGGATAAACTAACATATCTTATCAACGTTTTTAGATTTAGAAGAATATTCTCTATCTTTGTCTATGAAAATTTTTCTCCAATAGACTATCTCTCAAATCAATAACATAAAAATATAAAAAAATATGAATAAAATAGAAAATCTGTTCTGTGGTGTTGTTTTATGATATTTTCTATTTCTATATGGAAAGAATTCTATAAATTTCAGTTCTCGTAAATTACTTATGCTCTCAATATGACCATACCATCTGATGATATAGTCAAGCATTTTCTTTTGTTTTCAATTTTCCACATTTGATTTGTAGTGAAATATTTGAAAATATATTGTAGGATTCGTAATTTATTTTTAAGAGGAAAAAAGTTTTCGATAAAGTTTTGTGATACAACACATTCAACAAATTTCAAATTCTTCACTTTATATATGTGCATACATATATTTATATGTAAAATATAAGAAAACTTTGTTCCTATCGGATATTCCAAATGATGTAAGAGGTTCGTTAGTAACATTGCCAAAACTTTCAAGTAAATGAAGATTTCCTTTAACAGAAAACTCTTATATACTCAGTTATTAGAAGGATCTTTATTAAAAATTTAGACTTGGGAAAAACTGTATAAGAGACAGATTATGTGAGATAATTTGAGGCTTTGCTTGATGTATTTGTTTTCTAAAATTAAAGCTGACGAGTTATCAAGTATAAGATGTACCACTGATTATATTCTTTAGTGGTACAGTATAAAGGGATATGAAGCAGAAAATAGTTCCATTTGCTTTTAGTAAAACTCGCTGTAATTATTATGTGTTTTAATTAATTTATTACAAGTAATCTCTCTTCGTCTAAATATGTTTATGTTTGTATAAAACAAAATAAAACAATGAATAATATAATTTGCCATAGACGTTATCTTTGTCTTATGTTGAATGAAGGGGTGTTGCTTTCTAAAACCGCTAATTTACTTACTAAAAGCACTACATATTTATTAGGTGGTGCAGTCTCACAAACTCGATGAAGATATATAGAATGCTTATTTTAGCTGTTTATAAGCACCCAGGGGATATATAATGTGTCGACCGCATTAAGTATAAGCAACATATCAACATATACTAAGAACACATATGGGCCATGATATTAATAATAATAATAATAATAATATGAAATAAAATAATCTTGAACATTTTGACAATTTGTCATAGGTTGTTTTTCCGTTTAGTTTCATAAATTCCAAATATTCAAAAATAGAAAAAGCTCGAATAATGGCCCTTACGAAAGATGAAATTAGGTAAATGAGATTCATATATTATAATGTCTCCCACTAGAAGGCAAATTTAATTGCAGTCCTATCTCTTGACGATCCCACCATTTTCATCCAACATTTTTTCTCTATTGTTCCGAATTAAATTTCTAGATAATAAACCGCCAACATATTATGTATCCATAAATTTATAAAGCAAATAAAATTAAGTTCTTATAACCTGAAAATTATACATTTTAGTAATTAAAATACAATTAATAATGAACTAATGACGCTTATATTAGAAGCTAGTTTTATATATGTATGCAACATTAAAGAGATTTCTTATTCAACTGTGTGCCAATTAGAAATTGATAGTTTACAACGCTGAAAAGCTAAATTCCGGATAAGACTATGTAGCCCGGAGTTGTATCATTAGAATTTAGAAACACACGTTCATATCATTTAGTATCGATATTGATTTTGAGGATAATACTTTGTTTGCTTATACCTATTGAGGAACTAATATATTTTACTAATAAGATCCATTTGAAATATAATTTTGCATATTAGAAACAAAACGAAAATATTTTATTCTTGTTGCAAGCTGTGCAAATGGAAAAACATTAAAGCATACAGCAAGTTATTCAATTTTGTTGGTTTTCTCGAGCACTCAACCAAGTATTTACCAGCTTAGAATTAATTTATTAGACAAGAAAGTTTATAGACGAAAATGACTCATTTGCCTTGTAGTCGAAACAAGAAACAACAATACACATCAACTTATGAATAAGTTATACATAACAAAAACATCAAACTTGATTTTTTTTTATATTTGTTGAGATTCCTTTATAATATCCGTCATTTTCAAGAATAATTAGTTGTGAATTGGATTTAATTTAATTTTGGAAAATATTAAAACTCTGGTTACGACTAATTCGACAAAACACTAGAGACTGGATAATCCCTGAAGTCAACTTGTCCCGGATTTCGACTAATCAACCCAGAGAGCCACAAGCAATGTTATACTTCGTCCGTTATCGCCAGTTAAAGTTTTGAATTTTAAATGTTACCCTATTGCTCCCTTGGCAAATAAACTGGAGCCGTTGCGTTTCTAAAATTCTAATAACTAACATAAGATATTTTTATAAGATCTGTTTTTAGTATATCTAGTAAAGTAATAA
Source organism: Stenodera caucasica (assembly GCA_037414795.1). Lineage (NCBI taxonomy): Eukaryota > Metazoa > Arthropoda > Insecta > Coleoptera > Meloidae > Stenodera > Stenodera caucasica. The sequence goes on along the minus strand of JAZBGZ010001408.1, from coordinate 2,775 downwards.
AATTTGATAATCTTTCATCAATACGGATTTGATTTGAAAAATATTAATCAATATTAATTATAATTTAGAAACATAGTCCAACATGAATCTGTGTGGGTACCTATTTGATAACGTTTGACGATAAATTTGATAGCGTCAAACGATAAAATACAACTATCTCTGGCAATAATTTTGTCCAACTTAAAGTCGTCTTTATGGATAGAATGTACGAGAGAAGAGTGACGAACACATATTCTGTTATTGAATCGGTGATAGACTCAAATTGCTAATAATTTTGGACAAAAAAAACTATCCTGGAAGTTCTGCATTATTTCTTCATGTCACTAACAATATTACGATGAGAAGTCAATAATATAGTTCAATATCACACGAACAATATTACAACAAAAAAAGAACTTTTACACTTTCCTGAGTTTATTGTTGAATAATATTTGATTTACAACATTCACCCCGACAATAATATCAAATTTCCTCAAATTTTCGAGCTATTGATAGTTTATTATTGTCTGAGTTGTTAACAGTTCAACAGATAAATTAAAGAATTGAGTTGTGCTAGTCGATTCAATTTTGGGGTGAAATTGATTTTCTTATGGTTGAATGTACATTTCACTTTTCACAACAACGACAAATTAGTTTTTGAATGTCAGCAACAAATCATCTAAATTGTAAATTATGTCAACTGTTTATCATTGACAATATAAGAATGATTTTGTCTTTTCATTAATTTAAATTTGTAATTCCATTTGGCAATTTTATAGATCTTCAACGGAATGAGAAACTTATCAAAATTTGTTAAGTGAGTTATAAAGGATTAAAAGCATTACAGCGTGTATTTTGAATGCATAACGCATCCATAACTTGTGTAATTGTTTTTGTTTCTATTAAAGTTTGTAACATGAACTATATTAACGAAATATGTCAAAATATTATCGTCTAATTACTAAGTTACTACAAGTTAGATAATGTGCAATCAGTTATACATACAAACATGTTGTACTGTGGTTTGAAATTTTCAACTTACCAACAGAGTAACGATATTTATAATAACATAGGATATGATGAACATATATTTCACAAATGTACATAATATATTCCGGTATATCCGATGTTAAAATGTCGTGATAATGGCGGATGTTGTGCCATCACTACCAAGTTAGGATGTTTGGATAGATACTGAAACTTAAAGGGTCATTTGAGTAGTTTATTCATCATATTAACAGCTACATTGTTTATCATTTCAACTTATCAACATTACTTTAGCTAAAACATTACTATATGAGTAAACTGAATCATTAAATTATAGTAGTAAATATTGATTTCTTACGATATTCTTTGAAGTAATAAATAATTCATATTTCAGCTAGTTGTAGGATGTCTGTTTTGTATTATCATTTCAAAGAAAACAAAAAAAGGACCTTTTTCCGTCTTCATTATACAGGAAAGACTTCATATTTCGCATCAATAAACACATCCTGACCCTTGATACAGGAAAGTGTAAATTACTGATGTTGTTGACGTTAAATAACATTTTTCACAATTTTTTTCATCAGATAAGTATCACTTTTCCCCTTCATTATTTTGAATGAATATTGAATTATTGAATTTGATATCATAATTAACTAACATATCTTCACAATGGGATTTCTGTTTGTCGAGTAATAACATTGTCTAATTTGGCCGATTACAACTTGTGAACTTGATAATCAGGGAGAGACCGATTAATATTAACAATAACCTGTAATGCTAAGGATCAAATTGATTAAAATTTGCTCTTATCATTGAATTAATTTTTATGTAGTTACTTAAGTAACAAGATAATAATAAAATAAAAATGACTATAAATAATTTGAAAAATAGTTGCGCTTTCAGCTTTTAATCTTCATGATTTTATAATAAATCTTCTTAATAATATTAGCCTTAGAAGCGCTTTTTTGTGTTCTAATTTATATGCTGTCATTTTTTACTCCATTAGTGCTAGAAAGCAAATTAGTCATGTTGAAAATACAATTTTAATGTCTACCAAACTTGCCAATAATCTGAATTGGCTGAATTGTCTATTTTATTGAATCAATAAGATACCTTAACGTTGAAATAAGATTTTGAATTTCTTTCCAAATCTTTTCCGACGTTGAGTCGAGACAAATATGATGATTTTAAAGTTATAGCAATTTACTAACGTTTGATAGTAATAGGGAAAGAAAATTTATAACGGGAAGGAAAGAAATATGTATTATGTATTCTATTCTCTTGTTTGAACGTCAGAGAGAATTTCGGTACAATGATACGGATCAAAATGTCTAGGATTTTGTGGGACTTGGACCTATCTCTACGTTATTAATCTGCATGTAAAAAAATATCTCGGAAATTGGCGACAATATATGTAGATTCAGCATAGATACAGAAACTTTGTTCAATAAATATTGGGGTTTATAGATGAAGATCTGCAATAGACAGTATAAATTACCTTTCGATCAATAATATAAAAAATACAATTTTCAATTTTTTCAAAACAGAAAAAAGACTCATAGATTATAGAATATATATAGAATTGTTGGACCAATAAATTTGGACAGGTTCTTTTTAAATACGTGACATGCACAACTAATATTCAATATGTTTGTTTAGTCTCAAACAAAGATTCCGTTTATATGATAAAACACATTGCAAAAAAAGAAATATGACAGAGGAGAAAATATCGGATGGTAGTTGAATAGAAAAACATTAATATTAGTAAAGTTTAGCACCATTTTGTACTGAAAAAATGTTGATCTTTGT
>JAZBGZ010001406.1:6043-17405 GCA_037414795.1 Stenodera caucasica | reverse complement strand
GTAGAGCGCTCGCTTAGCATGCGAGAGGTACCGGGATCGATGCCCGGCGCCTCCAAAACTTTTTCAAAATATTTTGTAAATCAGGATGTAGACCAATCGATGGTTTTCCCAAAAAATCACTGTTAATGAAACGGAAGTACAAAGGTCTCTTCATACGAGGAATTCCAGAATTGAAACCCGGCGCCTCCACCATTTTACAATATCGTTTTAAACACTAAGTCGCACAGTTCTCGATAGAAAATTTGGTCTACAGACAAATTTCGACTTACACATCTCTGAAGCGTTGTTTCAATAGTTCGAATAGATCGGGCTTTGGTGGGAAGCTGATTTTATCCAAATTCAGAGGATAATCAGAAATAAATCCCAATCTGGTTAATGATAGTTCCGGATCAAGGATGTCTGATGTATCTTCAATCGCATAGTCCGATGATAGTTCATGCGAACTACCGATATTTGTCTGTAGAGTGTTAAGCTGAAAAACAGCTGATAGTCGATGTGAAAACATAAAAATTACTCAATTACCTCATCGCCTAGAACATAATTTCTCTCACTAAAAGCCATACTATTGCTATTTTCCAAGCAATCCAACAAACTTTCCGGTAAAATATTGATATTAGTCTCTTTCGGTTCGGCAGCTAAAACGCTAAACTCTCGATTCTCGAAAACAACCTTCAAAATTATGATTAATGATAATAAAATGAGTACAATTAAAATTGAACTTGATCAGCTTCGATTTTATAATGACCACTGGGAGTTGTTTCAAAAGCGAAATCACCGCCACCTCCACTCACTACAATAAGGCCGTTTCTCCTTCAAAAACGCCCTGTTCGTTAAGTCATTATTTAATAACGCGACTTACTCTTCTCTTGACGCTGACTTGAAGCTGCCCAATTTCTTCTCGATTCGTAACAACGATTCTTTAGGTAGAGTTCGCAGATATTTTGACTTGTTGAAGACCGCTGATAGGTTCGGGATGTCTCTATTGAAAAACTGTCGAAAAATCGATAATTCAAACTCGAAAATCTATCGAATTGACGCTATTTACGTTCGAAATGACGGAAATACTCGCGTGATTCGGAGAGTCTATCGATAATTTGCACCGTTTCAATTGCTAGATTGAATCGAGGGTTAAATGTTGATTATTTCGAATTCGAGTGGAATAACTCACTTCACTTGATGGGATATTATTGCACATTACATGAAATCTCAAAAATCTCAAAAAACGCTTACAGTAAATAATGTTGTCAAGGGATTTTTGTCGCCTCCGTGATTAGCGTCGAAATTATCAATAAAACTCAAATTAATTTGTAAATTTTTATTTAAATCTGCAATTCATTTTGATCTCGGCACAAATTTGACCCGGATGCCGTCGCGTGTCCGCAGGACCAAATCGGTCACAAACACCAAATCCTCTTCCTTATCAATTGCTTCCAATTTGAATCGTCTCAAAATTCCGCATAAAACACTTTTCAATTCTAATAAAGCATAACGTTGTCCGATACAGTTGCGAGGACCGGCGCTAAACGGAATATAAGCGAATGGATGTCTTTGTTTGATATTTTCCGGTAGAAATCGATCCGGATCGAATTTTTCCGGATTCTCGTAAATATGTGGACTGTGATGTATATCATAAATATGGATATTGATCGTTGTTCCTTTCGGTAGGAGAAAACCTGTAGTTGTTCGTACGTCTTCGGATAGATGTCGTCCTATAAAGGGGACACTGGGATAAAGTCGCAATACCTCCTTCAAACAACGATCCATAAAGTTTAATTGCTGTAGATCGTTATAAGTTGGGAGTTTATCGCTTTCGCCGATAACATCGATGATTTCTTGATAAATCTCATCTTGATGGTCTTGATGATTAGCTAGGACTAAAAGGGCGAAACAAATCGCCACTGAAGTAGTGTCGTGACCCTAAAATTATTCGATATTGTTGAATTTTCTGCTGTAATAAAAACAGTTCGATTTACTTCAAAAATAAAAGTGTCAACTTCTTCACGGACGCCTTCATCATCGACATTGGCGCCATTAAACTGGGCTTTCAACAATAAATCCAGCATCGCTAAACGTTTTCGTGTCGAATACGATAAAATATCTAATTGTTTCTTTTTCTCGACAATGACATCATTCGAAAATTTGTGCAATATTTCCGTTACTCTACCCGTTTTCCTACCGCATTCACTCAATTGAAATATGAATGGATTATAGAGCCATGGCCTACCCAGACGATAGAGCCCCAATTTCCCAAATTGATAAACCGCATCTTTATAATTTCGACCATTTTCGCTTTTCCAATCAATTGTCTTACCGATGGACGTCTCGACAATCGATCGTAACGTAAAATCGGTGATCAATGGTACAACGTTAATGTGGGGTTGGTGGAGCTTTTGGTCGAGATTTTCGATTAATTTCGCCGTTTCTTCATTGAAAATATTGACGAATTCTTGTAGAATCGAAAAATGGAAAGCCGGTGTTAGTAATTTGCGGCGATTATGCCATTTGGCGCCTGAAAATCTCTTTTTTGTCAAAAAATCACCACAGAAATAATAATTTTACCATCACTTGTTAGCAAGCCTGTTCCTAACCAAGGATGTATAAAATCGTATATAAAATTTTTTTTAATATTCTTCGAACTGGAAAGAATCAACTGAAACCCAAAAATGATTCATTAGAAATAAATATCGACAATTATTGAACGATGATTCTACTTCAACATCTTCTGGTTTGAGAACACAGGCGAGATTTACATTTAAAACCGAAAATTGATAGATCGGATAATAAGATTTCGATCTGTTCCTATCGTCTTTGAAAACTTGTTCTGGAAATATCAAGAAATGGTTAATTATTGGATGATCTTTTGTTGTTATTACCTGGCGAGTGTAATGCATCGAATAAAATCCCTATAATCGGATAGCCCTTAGGACCTGGAATTTCGTTCAAATAGCGGAAACTTTTCGAATATTTTTGATAGAAATACGAATATATTAAAAATAATATAATTGGTAAAGTTAAATAAAATAATATTTCCAACATCATCGTTGAAACACTTTTGCACAAATGAATATTTATTTAAATTGAATGAGAACAGCTGTATAATCAATCTAAATTCAAAGGTTAAAATTATTCAATTGATAATACAGTAGGACCCATTCCAATATGAACCGGCACCAATTTGGATTATTGTGCAGTTATTTGTGATCATCAAATTAGTGGAATCTTCAGTATAAATAATAACTTTCATTTATAACCTTGACTAATTATGCAAAATTATTTAACTCAACTAAAAATAACCGCTCATCATAAAATGAGGTTATCAGTTATGTTTATTTGTAATAAATTGATTAGTGAATCTAAAAGATGAAGAAATATCACAAGACTTGTTTTGAATAATCGATCAAATTCATATTTCTTTACAAAAAGGCACCGTACAGGTAGCAAAACTGGACATTTGGGCTCCACTTCAACTTGTTTGTTTGATAAACTCTTGAAGTTCGTTTCGTTCTAAGAACTCGAAAACACTTATCTTATCTAAAATAAATTAGCTAGTCGTGAATGAGTTTGTTATTTGTCAAAATTGAGCATTGATCGATGATTGTTTCAATTGATAAGAGGCGAAAATTTTCCACGATCGTGCCAAGGAATTTTCCCGTACGAAAGATCCAACACGAACAACTCCCCATTTCCTAGTTGGAGAACTATAGGAAAATTGCACAATACACGCCCTATTCCGATCGCTATCGCCCACGCAACCCCAAACACTTCCTTTTCCATTCGATTCATTAAAATAGCATTCGATAACGCCCCTTTCCCGATAAATACAAGCAATGGTATTTTTGTTCGGGGGCTGAAATTTTCCGGATTTTCCAATATCGTCAAATTTATTGAAATTTCTCCAATCAATCAATGCCGGTTTCTGAGGAAATCAATCTTCGATGGAATAATTATGAGTGTTTCAGTTATGTGCATCGATTTCGGGAAATTAGCCGGATAATCGAGCGGAGTTAATGATAAATAGAGTTGAGCCAATTGTTCGATAATTGCTGCCTCGATTTTCTCAATTATTATCGAAATTATGGTACAATTGGAAACTGAAAATAGTCTCTTATTGGATCACGCCCCAAATACGATGCATCGATTCCGGCAGAAATATTTTCAGGCTGTTCGCAGAAAGAAGTTGCCTATTGTTGGCTCAACTTTGTTGAGTTGAAGTTAATCAAATTTCGTACAACTTTCGAAAAACTTCCCAACATATAAATACGTCTTTTCGAACAATGTACGTGTGCCTGCTACCTGATTCCGATCCCGATCTAAACGGCAATAATTCGGATTTATTCGTTTATTTATTTGTGTTGTGGACCGCTTTCGGCCATTTTTCCCACACAACCATGAAACGGCCTAATCCGGCCATTTTAATTTCGAATGCCGGTCGAGATCCGTTTGTTTTTGTTATCAGTTATCAGTTCATCCCCCACCTATGCCCAATAAAATTAAATAATGGCGTCCCTTATTCCCCTATCGTAGCAATAATAATGATGATAATCTAGTTGGTGACAGTGGGGGCAATTTAATTATATCTGGAAAGTTCTTCGAACATGGATTTTGGGCAATTGTACATCTGCAATAGCGAAACGAAGGGCGATCGTGCGCGTACAGCTCCATCGACCGGGGCCAGGCCAGCCCTGACCTCGACCCAGTGTACCACAAAGCGGGTCAAAACGCAAACCAGAATTCCACTAGAACAACAACAACAACAACAACAAACCGCTAGTTCTACCGTCATCGAATACTTCACCTAGTTTTTCACCAACCGGAAATAACTATAGTTTTGGCCTTTTGTTAAGTCGGGCTTTAATAATGGAGCTTGTGATTGTGGCGCCTCTATGAAAATTTCTGGCTTTTATAGGAGACTGAAAGCTGACTGGACAATTTCCGATTGTTTTAATAATAGCCAACTGAATATGAAATTATTTTTAGAATTTTCCATATCTGTTTTTATAATCCATCCAATAACGATTCATAAAAAACACAATAAAATTAATCAGGCGAATTTATTTCGATTGATACTGAAATTGAGAAAATCGCCGAGGAAAATTGAGTTTTCTTCACCGTTAATTAGAGACGATAATGCACAATTATTATGTACGAGATCGATTGTTTGTTATCTAAAGCGAGAATAACAGGGAAATTGGAAAATCGTGTTCCATTAAAATTTTTATTATTGCTTCAACTATTGGAAATTGACCCAGAAAATCGAGCACGGCTGAACTGTTGCTTAATTGTTGGTCGTTCTATAAATAGCGATTGGAAATGAAGGGCGATTTTCCTGGATATTTCCCAAAATAGGCCGATTTTGCGGCAAGTTTTTCCGCGAAAAATCGCAATCAACCGGTTTTGTGAATTTTCTATTGAGCTCACAATCCATCACAATTCCGTCCAACATTACAATTATCATTTATTTCACTTATTTTCTTATTTTCACGTGCATTACATTTGATGATAATAATTCTTCTTCATCTGTTGTAAATTATTTTCATCAGTGGAAATTTTGCCAAAATGAATACCATCAGTATGAGACGAGAAAATACACTCAGAACAACATTCGAAAATTGGAATTAATTGATTTTATTACCGGCTGGCTATTCGATCATTATTCACCCTTAATGGAAATCCATTAATTCAGGTGGAATTATTTCGGAAAAAATATATGAGAATCTAGCTCGTAATATAATCTTGAGAGATTCTTGGCACTGATGTAGATTAATGGAAACGCTCTTTATAAACACAATATTAAAATTAAAAACTAAAGCCGCTGGATATTTGAAACGTGTAATTTAAATTCCACAAAAAATAATATCTCATCACAGTAATTGATCTCGGCTAAAGCTGAAATTTTAAATATTTACAATTTTCGTTTTTGAAATTAGAATCACCGATGTTAGAATTTGCGGTTTCAGTAAAGATATTTATTATTGTTCATTCTGCTTCACTTATTCCGCTTTTGGTCACAGTGACTTTTTCGGGGAAAATTTACAGCTCAGTTTCTCATGGATGAAAAATGGATTCAATCGAACAATAAGGAGAACAGTTGTGAAAATCGGAATTTCCAGTTTTACCGGGATACTTTTCCGGAAATTGTCGAATTATAAATTCATACCATATAATGGAGTTGTGATTAATTTCAGGACTTCCCAAATTCGGTGGTTTGCTTTATTAACATAGATTTTAATTAAAATAAAACCGTACTAGATATCCTCTGAATTATTAATATTATAACAACTTGTGAGTTATTTTGGAGCGGTATTTTTGGGAATACGATTCCTTCGAGATGAGAATAAGGGGATTTTTTTCATCGAGAAACACCTAGAGATGAATGAGCGAATAGGGAATAAAAGGAGCCAAATAGAGAAATATTCATGTTTGTCAACAATAAAAAAAATGTTTACAATCATTTAATCGTCAATTTACAGAGTCTTTTAACGAAAGTTAGACCTTGTTCTATTTGGACTCAGTCCAAATACCATGAATTTCCTATAAATAAATTTCTCGAATAATAAACCGGAATTATTCCGATAACATCAACATATTTCCAGATGTAATTAACAGAATCCAATAAAAAAATTGTTGAGAACCGCAATTTTCAGCCTACACTCATCTAGCCAATTAGAATCGATATCAATTTCGTTGATATTCAGAATATTTCAGGACATCCATTCGCAGAAAGGTCAAAGTTTTTGCCCGAGTAACTTAATTGAACCAATATTAGAAAATTCAATATTTCAATAGAGGAGTGATGGAAAAATAGACACACCTATTCGGTTCAGGGAAATTCTCGAATGTGCGAAATTTTCGCTGACAATTATCAGATTTCCTAGCAAATTCGGCTCAAACTAACCGCTCATTCATAATTGGTGAGAATTTCAGCTGAATTTCTCCAATATTTTGACTGTATTATGGAAGATATTTCCAATTTTTGCGAAACCATCCAATTTTCGCAGTCCCTTTCTCTAAATTAACTGGATTTTGTAGCTACGGAAACGAAATCTGTCGTGATTGCTTGAATAAACGAGACATCGTTAAACAAAACAATCCAAGGCCCGCTAGATTACTTCATCGAACAAGCAACTGAGATTGAGTTTTGATGTGGCTTGAATACGGAAATTTGTTGTTTTCAGTATAGAATGAGATTGAAAAAATTTGGAATTAATCTCCCAGTAAATGACCTCGATGAAATTTGCATAATAATTCCTCGTTTTCGAGATCGAGAATGTTCCAGCTTTAGATGTGGAAAATAACTGAATTTTTTTTATTTCGGGGAAAAATTTTAAATGACGTCAACTTGGTTGGGAAATATTGATAAAATTGTGGTTCTCATAAAATTGCGATTGGAACGTAATTCGATTTACTTTGATCTATTTTTATGTTCGTATCTTAGATTTTTGTTTGTTTCATTTGTAAAATGGCTTTTTGAAAATACGGAACAATCAAATAAACTGTAATGAGATCAAATTTAACCATTTTGTACTATGTCATATCGTCCAATTCGAGTGAATATGTTAGATGTCTCCTCGCATAATTGGATGTCATTTATTTTTCTCGGAATAAGAATTATTGAGTTATTTTACAAAAAAAAAATCAAAAAGATCTCATAGTAATTACGTGCTGAAAATAACACTTTTATATGTCAGACGAACATAATGAAAAAAATTATAAAAAATGATGGATGATGTGTTGTGTTGGTGGGAATTCATTTTATGTGAAAAGCATCGCCCACACACATTCGCTATAGATTTTCTCAATTTAGATTAAAAATGATCGTATCCTACTGGAAATTGTTAATACCGATCCGATTATTGAATTCTCGCTTCGATAATGTCAAATGTGCAAAGTTCAAGTCTTGTTTATGTTTGTTTTTCGACAACAACTTTGTCGTTCTCCATCTGTGAAAGCGATTGTTTCTCGAGCGGAATTAGAGTAAACTCTGGAGTATACCGAAAATAAACAGACAAGTCCATAATCTGTTACTCGAGAGCGACTCGAAATAAAACGACTTTTAAAAACAATATTAATAAGTCAGGAGAGAAGGAAATATCGGGCGAAAAAAATATAAATAGCGCACAGAACTTCTCTTTTATTACTACATCAATCCAATTTCATTCGTTATAATATGTAAATTTCCAGAATTAGCGTTGATTTTCTGTGATAATTTATAATTAATGGGATAAAAACACGAAATATGTGGCCGAATTCGCCCGGCGCCTCCACCATTTTTAGCCGCGCTTTATATCGAATATTATTGAATTTTTTGGTGAAGTTGCTGACACGATTCTTTATTTATCTACCCAAGTGGATGTTTATTGTTCATTCCGGACTTGCCAATGATCTTTAATAATGTAATGGAATCGATTTTGTACTAATTGAAAATAGTAATAAGAATTCCACTGATGATTTTATCGCTCTAATAACATTGGTCATGTTGTTATGGTTTAATTTGACTTGTTCATACTTGGAAATTAATACAATTAATCCAATATCAATTACGTTGAGTAAATAGACGTTAATTTTGATGTAAAGTATGACCTTTGTACATATCGCTTTAATATAATTGAGTCTAGAACAATTCTCCAATTTTCTAATTATAATCGGGAATTGTTCGGGACAACTTGACGGTATGGTACAAAATGGAAAAGTGGGAATGTCTTCCGGGTCTTTGGGTCGATAATGCCATCGTACGTGGGCCCAGTTGGGCGCCTATTGCAACCAAACCACCCACCCACACACCTCTACATCAGATATACTTCCGGCAGTCATCCCGCAGGATGCACTCTCAACTGAGTTATAACCCGGGTAAGGGCGGTATATTTGACGTCAGCAGCACCACCACCAACAACATTGGGCGTTGAAATGTCAGAGTTCGTCGTTTAGAGAATCTGTAGTAATCGATATAGCGCCCAGCAAAACACCCTGCCGGGTTCTTCGCCAACTATGCCGGAATAATCAAGGTCCCCGGAATTTCCCTTTTTCACACCAAACCGATCTAGCGTACATGAAAACACGAACGATCGCATTTTTCGCTTGTTGTATCCTTGAAAATACGCTAGTTGATCGATAATTAATATTTATAATGGATTTTTTGCTGACCGTTAGCGAAAGATGAATTGAGTGGGTAACTGGCTGGAAAATTATTACAAGGAGACGTCTCGAAATAGATTAGTATTGGATTTAATTGGGAAAGTTTCAGTCGGAGTTTCCACCAAACAGCCAAGATGACTGCTGAAAAATTGAAAATTCAATTTATGCGGCTCAGATTAATTGCAATAAAAATTCCATCAATTATTCAGCCCGAAATTAAGATCTTTTGATGAGAATTGTTTGTTATTTTGCCGAAATTTGTTTTCATTGACAAGTTCTTTGTGTACAAACAAGCCGGCCCGGCGCCTCCACCATTTTTTCGTTTCGCTTTATTCGGCGATACGCGATGAATTTCCCAAGAATTTCCACAATTTATTCCAAGAGCATTCGACTGTGAACACGGATCAAGGCCTCGAATGCTTCCAATTCTTCCTATTTAATCTGATTTTTCCATCTAAATTAACGTTTATTAAAATTCATCAATTAGAATTCACTGTAATATTCAAGGAAATTATGTAGATTAAACTTATGTTGTATAAATATTGATAGAAGAGCTCGAATTGAAGATGATAGAAGCCGGAAAATGGATCAATACATCCATACTTTACAATCAGCCCAGCTTAATTACATTGTGTGTGATAATAATCGAAGCAATTCAAATCCGCCCATGTATTATAATCATCATCCGCCTTCGAACATCTTTGTCGACCCAAAATTAATCTATTCATCCCCCTCTTTTGCCCCAATTTAATTTCAGGTTTGCTACAAGAATGTGAACGACACACCTTTCTGTTGTTGCTAGATATCAACTATAATTAATTATAATTTCAACAATCTAGGAGACAATGAGATTAAAATTGTCGCAATTATTTTTTTATCGAAAATTTGAGAAGAAATTAGTTTGGATCTCATTAATCTGGGAAGTTCAACTTGAATTAGTTGATAAAAGTGAATCGATTAAAGTTACAAGCGAACTATCGCAGTTCATTTCAGCAATTCATCTCTAGAGGAATTTTGCTCGCGAAATAAAACTAAAAAGGGCTCAAATTATTGAACAATTTTTAAATAAATTGATAAATTTTCTACTTCTTCAAATCAATCCAACTCACTTCCAAGTGTAAATTTGCAGGAGTTCGAGTTTTTCAGGGAAACTTGCGACACGATTTGGGAGAGACGTGAAAATTCCTGGAAATCGGTGAAACTCCGGAATATAGTCAGAACTATCCGGAAAAAGCCAGTGAATTGGATTTGAATACTTGTTTGATCTATTTATTCCACATAAAAATACAAACTAATATCCATAAATGTTAATTTTTGAAAATTCGTTCGATCAGCAGACGTTACATAATTCATAAATTTCGTTAAGCACTCATCTATAATTCAATAATTCTCTTAAAACACACAACAATAATAACGAAAATTGCAATTTAAATATTGCATGAGAATTTTTGATATCGACCATAAGACGATTATTCTAGAGAAAAAAATAAAATCAAAACAAAAAGAAAATTTAGTTAAAAAATTCAACAAAATAAAACAAAATGGAATAAGTAGTTTATAGTTTAACATGCAAACTACTGTTCGACACGCTAACCCGATCTTTGAGCGCTAAATTAAAGAAATTCCCAAATCTACCCCTATATCGTAAAATTAACAACAAATCCGTAATTATCGAACAAAATGTATAACGGGTTGTATAAGTTACTCATTTATATGCGAAAATCTATAAAATTGATCTAATAGATCAAAGCTTGGATTGATACAATTAAAAAAAATTGTCAATTCTCCAACTAACAGAATTAAGATTGATCTCATATAAAAACGATAGTCTTGAATCAAATTTAATGGAATCAGTCTTTGAGTTTACGTAGCAAAAACTTGAGCATTTAAAGTCGGCTATGTTAATGATTTTGTTGATAACGATGTTATCACAATAGAATTACCATTCCGATAATGGTATCTGCGGTGAGATAACAAAAAAAAAATCAACGTCGAATAAATATAGAAAGAGGAAAGGAAGTTAATGTCGTTACGGAACAGCTATCTGATCCAAAAATTAAGGGAGCATTAGGCAACTTTTTGCGTTACATTATAAACAGGATGATTTATAGCAACAGGACCCAACAATGTTATAAGTTATAATATAGACCGGAATATTGCTCAATTAATGAAGAGAGTCATCGTTTTTGTTTTTTTTTTTCTGTATGAATCAAAACAATAATTAAACTGA
>JAZBGZ010001405.1:0-10062 GCA_037414795.1 Stenodera caucasica | reverse complement strand
AACGGGTAAAGTCGTCTGTCACGTTAATTTCCAGCCAAATGGAGCCCATACAAATCGGAATCTGTAGATGAAATGTGGCTCTATTTCAAATAACTTTAATAAATAGCAACCTCTATCAATATTACGATGTAATAAATGATAATGATGACGATCAAACTTGAATATTACAACCAAATTTGAGCAATTCAATTACATATCGTTGGAAAATATTGCCTTAATCGAACTTATTAATTAAATTATAACAGAAATTTTATCTGAATAACCGTCATCTCTTCAATAATATTCATCACAACCTCCATTAAATATAATCGAAACTTTCAGGTAGCTAAAATTGGGGGAGAATCATCGAATAATTACCCAATATCAATGGTAATTGTTCAATGATGTGCGGCAATTAAGACAAACTGATTTGCGAATTATCCGAAATTACCCATTGAAATTTCGAGGGTTGGGGGCGATCTGCCCGATCGCTTCATTAGCAAAAAACCAACTTTCGATAATTATCGAATAATTACACGTATAATGCATAATAACTAGGTGTGCCGCTTCAATGGAACAATAACCCGGCGATAAAGGGGTGGTTTCAATTAATTAAAAGCCTTGATGATAATAATCGAGATACTTGAGCTCAACTATAAATTATTATTGTTTGTTTCGAATCGGAATCATTTGTCAATAGTTTTATTGGAATGTTGACAGTCGAAATTTTGCGCTTTTTCGTATAAAATCTAAATAAACAATAATTCTATTTATGAGGTGTTTGTTGGAATTTTCAACAGCCGAAATTATAGCTGACAAACGTTATCCAATCAACACTATCATTATCTTTATTTATTTTATTATTGAATAAACTTTTCTAATTATAGAAAAATTGAGACGAATCGAAAGAAAAATGCCTGTTTTCTAAATTAGATTCGAACGAAACTTTTTCGATTAAAATTTTCATGTCAACTTTCAATATTACCCAATTTCTAGCCAGATGCCATTCAAACTGTTTTTTTTTTTGTTTTTATCGAGAAAACTTACCAATCAACAAAGATAAAAAACAAAACCATCCAGGTGGTTGAGGTCACATGGCACGATTAACTACAGAATTCATTTGATGGGGAAAACAATTGGACATATTGCACTCCAATTTTGCTAATTATTCGGAAAATTCACAGAATCGAGTCTATCCTCTTGAATCTTCTCTATCGGTACGATTCTCCCTGATGAAAATGCACTCGAATCAAAGCTTTATTCCACAAAGCTGGATCTGGAAAATATGGAGATGCTTCACTGATTCAAAGTCTCTTTATTCATGAATTTTTTATATCTAAAATTTTGCCGACTTCTTCAGATCATCTGTGATACTTCTACTTAGTCCAAATTTTGAATCAAGGTGTTATTTCAACTGTTGTAATTTCTCCGTAATCGATTCTGTTGTTCGTATTTTAGAATAGAATAGAGGAAGAATTTTTTTTTCGTACCAGAAAAATTTCCATTTCTTGGACAAAAAAAGCAGGCGTGAAGCAGGAAACAATTTTGAAATTCCCTTTTACAAAACGACTTGATATTTGTGGTACAATAAACGTTATAAATAATTAATTTGTGGGAATTTTCACGAGACTAAGCGAAAAAGCAATTATATATGTGAATTGAAAGTAAATATACTAGAGAAAAAATATTGTCGATGAGAACGATGGAAAATTGAACAAATGAAAGGCTGAATGTTTCAGCGAGATATTCGTTTTTGTGGAATTAATTATAGAAACGATTCTAATTGTTATTACAATAAAACTTTTTTGTTTCAATCAAAAACCAACAAAGTCGACTTTTCGCAAATCAAATACTATAGTTTATGCAAAAATCCAGCTGAATGTAGGTAATAAAAGAAAATAGGGCAAAAAATCAAGATATTACTATGTAAATGTCGGACTTATCTCGGAAAAAATTGAATTAAACTCGGTATAGTCTTGTCCTAGTTTGTGAATGAATAAAACACACGTATGTAGCCCTTATGGAAATGGAATGGAAATTTATTCCGAATTCTTACAAGGCAGATTAGAGAATGTCTTGAGAAATAGACACGAAAACTTGTCGACTTTTTTTCGTCGATTCGAAATCCATCAAACAACAGACAAACTCGATAATATCGAATTTAATCGAACAATAATATTTGAGAAATGGGAAAATCGAATGATGGGATTTCCCCCGTTTTCCTCGATATACGCACCATTAAGTCGATCTCTAAACAGCTTATCACCAGCTTTCGGAATTCGTCAGGACATTATGATAGGGCCGTTTCGGCGTGATACGTCAATCTGATTTCATTATTCATGAATGCATCGGATCGAAACGACAAGAAATCCCCAATAATATCGGGAGAAATTCGACGATTTGATGGATTCTCTCCTCGAACGTCTATAATTCTATTAAAACTTCTATTAGAAATTAGAAACTTCTGATCGAAACGCCGGATAAGATCGAGGAGTTCGGCAATTAGAAGAATTTTCGGATTATTTTTTGTCGTTGTTGATGTTGGACCCGAACTCGATGAGCCCTTTAAGACTTCAAATTATTTCAATAATCAACAGATAAGGCCTGACATAATCTAATCTTATCGTTGTAATTTAGGCGTAATTTTTTCTGGTCTAATTGGATTGTGAAATTGTCTGTAGTTGTGGTGTGGGATGGAAATTTGTCTCATTAAAACTTTGAACTGCAAGTTTATACGAAACCATCAGGTAATATGATAACAAATTAGGGGTAGTTCTCCAGATGTGTATTTCTTGTCATCTATCTAAATTGGCGGAGAAAACCCGATATCGATCATAATATTCAATCGAATTTTTGATTAAAATTGTTGTCTAGTTCGAGGAAAACTTGAGCCATCAATATCGCGTTTCGCCCAAGAAGTATTCTACATATTTCGCGATAAAAAAGCGATTTTATCGCATAAATGGAAGCACTTATAGCTTTGTTATAGGCCATAAAATAGTAGTGGAGCAAGTAACAAGATTTAATTGTACTGGGATTTATTTGTATGGTTAGAATTGGATTCGAAAAAGACCATTTGTGTTTTATCGAAACAGACACAATCAATCTTTCTCCTTTATTTTCGTCAATCCCTAATTGTTCGGTTTGTTCGAATGAATCCCTATGAAATTACTATTAAAAATCATTTTGAAGGTTTCCATTACAAATGATTGTTGTTGACAGACAATACGTTCATCTTTCGAGACGGTTGAATTTCGAAAAGTTTACGATTCGAATCACGTAATCGGAAAAAACCGAACTAGACTAGCACGTTGTTAAATCAACGGCCCTAACTCAAAAAATTCTTCAATTATTCTCGACTAATTCGTGTTTATTTTGATGGAATCGTTACGACAAAACAGGGACTCCTCCACTGGGTGTTAGGCGATTTTGCAATTGCTTTTCCTCCAGTAATATCACCCCAAATTCCCATTCCGAATCAATCCTTCCAAGATAAACAAATCGCATTTTCACATTAATCGGGGTTCAGTGTTGTGGTTATTCTAATAGTGGATTAAATTCACTATAAAGCGTTTCGTGGCAATTTCCAAACGAGTTTCATGTAAAGAAGGAAATGACACGGATTAGAATTCCGCCCTTTTTGACGCAATATATCGAGCCTCAAATCTAATAGAAACAGAGGGGATTTTCCAATAGGGAGTAGTTTAGGGAAAAATCACCGTTTGTTGGTGATTTATTTGTAAGTTCGACAATTATTCAGTGCTGTGTGTGAAACGTGAATGGAACGCTAATACAACGATTATCGACTGTATAAATTATGGAAATACCGATATTGATGATCTTGTATTATTGAAAAACATCCCCGATTGATTCATCGATTTTTGTTTAATTAAAATACGTATCTATTTACAGATCCTGGAAATTAACGGAAGTGGCGGAGGAATTTAATTGACAACCATCTAGAATAGGTAAAGTATCTCATCTGAACCGGATATTTATTCTCTATCAGGATTCCAAATATAACTCCCATATTTAATTGAGTTTGTCTTGTTACAAAGGTCTCATATCAGCAAGGGCTGGATGCAATTTCGATTGAATCGCATAAATCTATAATTATGATCAATGTTAGAGCCTTGTTAGTTTCGAAGACCAAATGTGGTTTATTCCACAAACATCCGAAATAGATTATAATTCATTTTCACTCATTTATTGACCGATCGATAATATTTATTTAGTGGTGAATGCTAATAGTGTGATTTATTGCGAAAATAGCGTAGCTGAAATCGTAAAATATCAAAAATTGTTATTTACGGCCACGAAATACCGAACTCACTGGGGTTTTTGTATTTACAGTCGGAATTTAAATGGGAAATTTCGACCAGTTCCAGTTAAAAGTCGGCGGTTTCTCAGTGATTTATTTGGATTGAATTGACTCAATAGGATTTCGAGAAATTTAACCAAAAAAATACCACCCCAACGATGATTTAGTTTTCCTAATAGAGCCATCATCAAATCAACTAATGGTCGACCAATCGATAATGAAGTTGAAAATTTCAGTTAAAAGTTAGTGGTCTCAAATTCAATTTTCTGAGTTTCGGGTCGAATTCCGATATTTTTGGGCCAAATTCCATTCAACTTGGTAATTTTGTTACGGGAATATTCCGGTCTCTTTTTGACAAATCGTTAATGGGTCCCTTTCAGTCAACACTTCAGATCGTTCCAAATTATCAGGGAAAGTTGGAGAATTTCACGATTCAAGCGAATTTTGATTTTTATCGATGAAACTTCGGTTTTTTTCTTCACAATTTTTGAACGAATTCGATCGCTTTTAAATCAAATTTCGTTTATTTAACGCAAAAATCTCACAATTTTTACGATCATAATCCCTAATTTTCTTCTAACTTTTCGCAGTTGAATTCTATGAAGATTTTGACAATTTCTGTGATTTTGGCTTGGCCTCAACTAAATTAGACTATTAATCATCGAAAATTGAACGATCCCGGAACAGATTCCCACCATCTCGATATTTGCTCCAATTTTTTTCCCATATTATTGTCGTTAGTTAATGATGAAATAACGTGCACTCGATCTTTTATCCTGTCGAAGAAATTCAATAGCCATTAAATCATGAACAGAAGCCAATTTTCTTGTACGACATCATAATAATTAACTCTTTCTCATAATAAAAAAGAACACCAGAATATTATATTACAAAAATATTCGTTGTTTTTCTTCTATAAATAATTCTGTTCCAATTGATTCGTTACGATAAAAACAACAACGGAACAAAGTGTGGGTGGTTCTTAATTAATTGGCACAGAACGCTTTTATTTGAAAAATATTCTAATCAAAATTGAATGGTGCAAGAATCGACCACTTGTAGAACGCGGTCTTTAGGTGTGAATCCTTTCGAAATCTCACCCTCTGAACTACCCTCAAGAGATATACTTTCATGCACAAAGAGAACATTGGGGATGGTTTTTGTATTTCTGTTAATAGAGGATTCCGTTGAATTTTCTAAGGCAAAATTTAATTCCAGATCAAAAATTATATTTAGTTTTTGATTGCCGGATATATAAACTTGAGCCACTTCCAGCCCTAATCCCTCTCTAAATATTAGTTTGCAAAATTCGCTATTTCGAATGCAAATATTTTAAGAAATGCGTGAAACTTCAAGTTTGAGTATTGTATTGATGATATAGCTATAAATATTGATAGTATTTTGAATTGAAATTCTATTTGAAAATGACACCTCAATTCAAAATCAATCGGTTGGAATTTGTATTTTAGCTCGAACTTTGTCCGGCGCCTCCACCAATTTTCACGAGCCATCGCTATTTTTTTGCTAACTATAATTCCATGAATTTTTTAAAGTAATTCAATAACGTTCATGGAGAATTTGGGCTGATTAGTTGGGAAAATTGATTGAATCAAGTTGAGTTTTTTCTTGAGCTTATTTTCAGCGAAGTTTATTAATCTTCTCTATGAATGTAAATCAAATACTCAACAACAGGATTCTTTACATTATTCACGTCAATATCGAATGAATATCAACACAGAGTATTCAATATCTTGATGAAGGATCGTTTTCTCAATTTAGTCTTCCAGTTTTTCAATGATGATTCATCAAAACTCGTCTCCCTATTTAAGCCAACTTCCAAAACTCCATTACACAAGTTTATAAAGTTGAAACTTTGAACTTCTATATGATAGTGCAACTGCAAAGAAATATATTTATTTTATGCACTTATGATTGTTCTTTTGAGCTTCCACAACTTATTCGATATTAGATTTCCTTCGAGCTGTTCTTTTTAGTTTTCCAGTAGAATTACGTGCTTGAGAGTTTTTCAACAAAATGGAACATTCTTAATCTATTATTAATGATTCAACATAAGATTTAGAGGAGTTCTTTTTATATAGTTCGGAAACTGGAAATAATGCAGAACGTCACTCATCGCTTCTTTGGCGTGTTGTTTACTTCGAAATATTTTTTTTATTCGGCTGTAATTCATACAAATTCCTCACAAAAGAATGGGTTTTTTTTTGTTGTTGTTGTTGCGAAAGCTCTAGTCGAATGGATAAAGCGGAATTATTCCGATTTGTTGTTTTAAAAGTATTTGGAATTCTTTTAATTTTTGTTTCGAATAATTAACGCCGTCTCAAGATTAAACTAATCCAATCAATTATCCATGCTGTTTTAATGGCGTTACTGGACTAATTAATTCGAAAAAAAATCAACGTTGGAAGATAAAAACGATTAAAGAGGAGAATGGAGATTCTGTTATCGTTTGACGTGAATTATTCGATTTTTCTTCATAAAACCAACAACAACAACTTATTATTCTGGAAAGCTCACACAGTATGTTCAATTTAAACTGGCGCCATATATTAACGTTGAGATATTGCTGTTTTATATGAGTTTTTTACAATTACTAAAGCATAATAATTAAGTTGAAACCGGACTAGGTTTGGGTGAGGGTTGGGGAATTAATTTTTGTCGAAAAAACTCGCAATCCACTCTCCACCATTCGGAATTTTCCAAATTGAATCACAACAACTGGAAGATCGTAATCTTGTTGATTCCGTTCAAATTCGTGTAGAAATTTGATAATTTCGCTTGTACAAAACATTTAATTGTGCATTCGAGCGATGAATCGCCGACAATACAACGTTTTTGTCGCTATTCGAGGAATATCGGGAATTTCAACATTCTTGTCGTTTATCGCCGGTGAATAAGACCGATAGAATTCTGAAGTTTTGAATTGACGATAAATTCGTATTGAAGAAAAACTGATAAACAACACTCGAATATTGTGCTTTATTCGGATAGATTTTCTCATGTTTTCGACAAATCATTACTACTTGTTATCCGATGTTGAGTTGTTTGGAAATTGTTGGGGATCGATGGGAGTCAGAGATCGTGTAAGGAGACCGATTCGTTATAAACGATTTTACAAGTTGGTCGTCTTATCGGAATTTCAATCGAAAAATTCACCCTATTGTCGAGTATCTGATCGAGAAGTGATTCGCATCTACCCCAAAATAAGCCTCTTGTTTATTTTCAACATTGTTTGAATTTATAGCAGATTGTTGAGTTATTGTTTCTTTCCTATCCAAACATTAAAATATTATTTATTCGCTCAAAATAGACTGTTTGTTTATTCTGTCTTGATAATAAAAACTCTCACACTGGGCTCGACTTGAAATAATTAATCACTTTCCTACAATTCACAGGAATTCTTTAACGTAAACGTAGAAATTTTTCTCATTGACAGCTGGTTTTTCTTCCGACTAGCCCATATTTTAGTCGAGTTTTTTTATCATCCCAACGGTGAACATTTACGGAAATTGCGTTGAAAACAAAATCATAACAGCCCCGAATCTAGATTTCTTAATTAGCCCTACACTCTTGAGATTAACGAGCCGGAAATTCTATCAACTTTTCAATAAAAATTTGATGATGATTCCAATTAAATTCTTCAGACTACAAAACCGACTCATTTCCGTTATTCATCAGCCCATATTCATTTTTTTGATCGGATCACGTCTACTTTGAACAAGTTGATGGTGTATTAACTTTGTAGATGGTCAATTGTGAGAAATTGAAAAATAAATTATTTAATAGACTTTCACGAGTTTTTTTTTTAAACACAATCAAATTCGAATATACGCGACTTGAATTATTATCTTTTCCATAAATTTCTATATTTGTCGTATTTCTGACGAGACGGAATTTTCGCTGAATTCGTTAGTTCGATTTATATGTAATCAGAACTGACACAATCGCCTCACTCCTGAAAAATTCACAAGAACTCATCCGGCGACATCTGAAGTGAAAGTAGTAAAAAACCGAATCGTATAAGTCCCAAAAAAACGCGAAAACTCGACTGTTTCTCTCGTCGATTCCAATCAGTATTAATTGAAATCTAATTTCGCCGATAAGAAAATGACCGAATTCGCAATCTCATTATTGGCCACAGCCACCGGATATGATCCGGTCATGTGGAAATCGTTCAGGATATTAGATAGTTGTGTCTGGTGATCCTTAGTTCCGGAATTCTAGCAATTTTCGAAATGGTTACGTTCGATATTCTTATCCATAATAAAATTTCAAATTGCCGAAGTACATTAAAGTGAAATCTTGAAGATTCCAATTTTATCGCCAACAATCTGTTTTAGTTGCTCGATTTTATTTTTATTTGTAGTCGACAAGTCGAATTGAATTTGCGTGTTCACAACATTAATGGGAGTTGGAGGAGTGTCAAATATTGTTGATTGAAATTAATTTCCTTTGAATAGAATCACGACCTATTTAGGAAGAATCGCTAAATAAAATGTCTGATAGAATCGTCGCAATTCAATCGATCACGATTATTCATCATTATTATCAATATTTGATATCGTTGTGTATTGGATTAGGGGTTGGATTTCCGATCACGTAACTAGCAACTACAAAATAATACAATTCGTACATATGTTCAACAAAAAAAAAAAGAAAACATAGGGTGTATATCCTCAATTTAGACGTTGTAGATTTTTTTTGTATTATTTATACAACTGCTCCATCTCAATAACGTGCACGAGTTTATTTATTACAAATAAAGGGTGGTTTTCGGTTGGTGAGATTTTGCGTCATTATTTCAAGAATGTGAAATTTTAGACTGCCTGCTACACCAAAGAAAAGTGAATTTATTGCTCGATAATTCATTATATTCGTCGTCGAGTCTATTTACTATACAATAGCGTTACAGAAAATTGGAAATTTCGAGTGAGTCAAATAAAGAGAAAAAATGAATTCGTTAGATTTTCAATAAAAATCCGACATTGTCGTGCTTCAAATTACGCTAACTCGATTTGAATTGAATCAAGCCTACGCTTTTCCAACGAACAACACATAATTCAAGAATTAAATGTCGTCTTAAGTAGAAAAAAAATAATTTAGTATAAGAGAAACGTTCAAGTTATGTTTGCATTAGCGCGAATTATGTTTGTTTATCCAGTATTGTGACGGGAAAATTCCCCCATTTTCCTATTCTATATTGTGATAAATTTCAAATCGTTGACTGTACGATTAATTTCCGTTGTATTGAAGCTGGAAAGCTCCATTTGTGGAAAATCGACTGTAATATAACAATGGGCGAAATGGTAATCGTGGAAGAGACACCTGGTCTACAAGAACGCATGAATAATTCAAAATGGAATCGACACCATATTACATTTGTCATTTGATAAGTCCTCATTTAAGCCTATCATGAATTCCTCCGAATTAAAATATTAAGACGGCAAGTCCAAAAATAATGCCCCAAAACAATTCAATGCAACATCGTATTCATGATCATTTTAATTGACCCAAACAAAAAATGAAGACAATACACAACTTTCGGACTAATTTAGTCTCATTCGAGATTCATTACAGTTAGTGTGATTTTTCAGTGTTGAAACCCTTCAAGCTTCACGTATTATCCTCGAAAATGTTCATTGTTGAGTTGGAAATTTGTTAATTTATGGCCGTTGAGTGGCTAATTATTCCAACTACAGACTTGACAGTACTAGAAGTTTGCATTCCGGTTTATGTTCGAATAG
>JAZBGZ010001401.1:1355-17447 GCA_037414795.1 Stenodera caucasica | reverse complement strand
CCATGGTCACGATAAATCCATTTTCCAACATTTATAATCAATCTTTTGGTCCACAATCCATGTGGATAGGCAGACCATCTTGCCTGCCATTTTTCAACTGTAAGGCGACGCAATTGTTTTTTATCATAAATTTCGCTTTCGCGTTTGTGGCGATCAATCATAACTCTTGCCTCAATCAACAAATCTAGCGGTATAACACCTGCTATAATATTACACGTTTCGCCCGACACAGTGCGGTAGAGGCTACCTATACGTAGCGCAACTTTCCTTTGTGTCCTTGAGATCATCTCTAAGTATTTTTTAATTTTTATGGCCCTACTCCATACAATATTATTGATGTAACAACTGAATATAATATTCTTCTCTTTCTTTCAGAGGGACCCCGGACGTTTGGCATTAATTTTATTAGTGCAACTGCAGTCTTGTCAGCTTTCTCGCAGATCTTTTTCACATGAGTTCCAAAGGTAAGATTTTCGTCGAACAGGACTCCGAGATATTTTATTGTTTTTTGTTGATTAATTTTAATGCCATCTAGGCTGAATTCAATAGATTTCTTAGTCCTGCGACAGTCCTTGAAGACCATGGACTCCGTTTTTCGCGGTTCCAATGTAAGTTTATTGACCTTCATCCAGTCACTTATCAATTTTAATGCCGAATCAGTTATACGAATCAAATCATCTTCCGAGGTCGCGCTGCTTATCACCGCCAGGTCGTCTGCGTAAGCAATTAACACAACGCCATCCGGCACGTCAAGTTCCAAAACATCATCATAAAGGATGTTCCAGAGGGTTGGTCCTAATACGGACCCCTGTGGAACCCCAGATGTAACTTTCCAGCTATTTCTTTTATCGACTACAATACTGCGATCTGTAAAATAATTCTGTACGATAGCAATCAAATATTTGCTAAAGTTTCTTTTTTCCATTTTATCAACTATCAATTTAAATGAAGCGCTGTTGAACGCGTTTTTTACGTCTAATGCCGTGATTGCGGTCCACTTTCTGTTATAGGTTGAGTTGTTTCCCTTTACAATTTTCATTATTGTTTGGCACGCATCGACGCTTGAACGGCCTTTGCGGAAACCATATTGTTTGTCAGATAGCTGACCCTTCAATTCAAGCTCATCATTTATTCTTTTTACCAACAAATTTTTATAGAGCTTGCCCATAGTGTTAAGGAGGCATATCGGGCTATATGTTGTTTTATCATCAGTCGATTTCTTTGGTTTCTCTACAAATATGATCTTTGCAGTCTTCCATTTCCGAGGAATCTCCAGAGAGCGTAATACTTCATTGTATATCGACTTTACCAGGTGTAAATGATTTCTAATTAAATATTTCAATATTTCAGGAGGTACCTGGTCTGGTCCAGGTGCTTTTTTTGTTTTTAATCTCAACCCCGCGTTCAAGATCTCATCGTCATCAAATTCGACCATGTCGACTTCCCGTATATTAGGCCATTTCATTATTTGGTGGACGGGAAACAGTTCTTTTATCAATTTCAACTTTTCATTTGTCGATAGCTGTGTCTTAAATGTTGGGGGCTTTATTGTTTTCATGGCAATTGAGTATCCATCCCCTCAGATGTTTTCCTCAATTGATTCTAATAGATTGTTCAAACATGTTCTTTTGGATTCTGTTATTAATTGTCGCAGACGTTTCCTTTTCTCTTTATATGTTTCGTGGGCTTGCTCACAGTTTTGAGAGTTATTAATTATTATTGGTGTTCGATGTCTTCGATTCATTTTTAATAATGAGCGGCGAGCAAACTTTGTCTCTTCCCGAGCAATCTGTATTTCAGAAGTCCACCAGTAAGGCTGCGCAGAACCATCCCTTTTGACAAGTTTTGGTGTACAGAGATCGTAACCATTTTTTATGATTTTGACAAATCTGTCGACATTTGTATTAATATTACTCGCATTATTATTTATATACTCGGAGAATAATTCGAAGTTTGTAATACCATACACGGTTCTTTTATAATTAGTTGTGTCTGTTGTTTTGTTGGTGTTTTCAATTTCGAAATAAATTAGGTTATGATCACTCAATGATTCTTCTTCTAGTACTTCCTAACGATATCGAAGTTTTAAAAATGATTCGTTTACGGCAGTTATGTCGATAAATGATTCTCTCATATTAACTTGAAATGTTGGCTTGTCGCCATTATTAATTGTAATTAAATTATTTGCAGCCAGCCACTCTGTCAGTAGCGTACCTCTCCGGTCTTCGCCTTTGGAGCCCCACTCGGGCGAAGATGCATTAAAGTCTCCACAAATTATGACTGGTTTATTCTTTTTCAACACGTCGTTACCCAAGTTGAGTATGTATTTCTTAAATTGATCTAAACTTATATTGGGAGACACATAGCAGCTGTATATCACCATGCATGTCGATTCAACCCATTCTGCGCCGTCAAGGTTTCCTTTATTAACAATTTTAATTTTATCTGTTCTGTTTTAGATGGCCACATTTAAGAGAGGATCGGTCAGCCAGCCTGCGTTGGTTGCCGAGCGTTTGTTTGGTTCTGATATTATCACCATGTCAACGTCCATGTTTGCGGCGGTGGCATACATCATGTCGTGAGCTCTTTTCGATCGGTTTGAGTTAATTTGTAAGAAACGCAACATGTTGGAACTTCAAATATCTCACATATTCTAAGACATATTTCGATGGACAAAACAATATATAAACGCTACA
Organism: Stenodera caucasica; assembly: GCA_037414795.1. Lineage (NCBI taxonomy): Eukaryota > Metazoa > Arthropoda > Insecta > Coleoptera > Meloidae > Stenodera > Stenodera caucasica. The sequence continues at coordinate 14,751 of JAZBGZ010001401.1, read as the reverse complement.
GATCGATTGATTAAAAGAGTTCGTGAAGTCGATAAATCCACACTCCAACAATATATCACAGAATCTATCACAGTACAATTTCATAGTATCACCAACACAGCCGTAATTATTATTTGTAAAAAATTTATCACAGTTTATCTCCGCTTTTTTGTTACAGATATCACATTTTATCACAGTTATTATGTTAAGATAGATTTTCATGTAAAACAGAAATTTACTGACACAAATAAATAGATAAATAAGTAAATAGAGCAATTCTGCTTAAAATTATAAATTATTATCATAGTTTTTACGACTTGACTAGAGCTAAGCATTATCAGTAGTTTTGATTTTCTTCCGTTTTTCTTTTATATCTTCAACATATTTCCGGTATTTGGGGCAAGCCATACCACCAGCTCTATGGCCACTTTCATTACATTCATAACAGTTTGGATCAGCCGTACAGTCTTTCGCGTTGTGGCCTATTTCCTCACATTTTAAACAGATGCCTTGTCTACTCACATTCTTTTTACATTCTTTGGCCGTATGGCCGTAACCCAAGCACTTAAAGCAGCGTGTTGGTATTATTTTTTTTTCGATACGGCATCGGAGCCATCCTACTTGTATCTTTATCTTTTCTATCAGTGTTTGGGCTGCATCTGAAGGCATAACTAAAGTCGCAGTTCGTGATGGTCCTTGTCGGTTTTTTTTAGGTGGATAGACATTCAATTGTTCGGCGTTTATTTCAACGGTCTGCAGAATTGCTTGCCTAATTTCCTCGGCGTCTGTCCATTCGTCGAGGTCCTTAATTATCAGCACGTCTTTTTTTGTTTTTATTACGGCCGAAATCTTGCCTTTCATTTTTTCTTCGAGTTCTTCTTTCAGATCGGTCCCTCCATAATTTTTATTTTTCTTTATCACTAATTGCAGTTTATCGTCTATTCCTTTTTCAAATGTGGTCACTTGTACCCCCAGTTTCCTAATGTCAACGTTTTGCCTCATCTCTTTGATGTCGGCATAATTTGTTATGGGATATTTCTCTGTACCGCATATTTCAATTGTTTCCGGTTTTCGCCGTCGTCTCGTTCGCTCCTCCCATTTTTGATCTACAACTCCTTCTACTGATTGGCTTGAGATCAGTCTGGCACGCTTTTGGTTTTCTGGATCCATTATTATTTCGAACTTATTTTGTTCTCCGTAAGTGAGGTATTCTATCATTTTACGGAGTTGTGTTATGTCGATGGAGTTTTCGTTATAAATTACCATATCATTTAGTTTACTTACAGAACGTGTTTGGAACAGCTCTGCCATGGAGCCAAACAGCTGTTCTATTATATTTTGTTGTGACGAATCTATCGTGGCAATGTACGTATACCACTGAGTCACGTCGTTTTCTTCGTCAGATGTCTCCAATTTGATCGAAGTTACATTACAAGTTTCTATTATTTTCCCTGTGGTCAATTTTCTGTTTTTCGCCAGTGTTCTTATTTGTACAGGTATATCTTTTTTAATCGATTTTGGTTCATTTATGTCCAGTATGTAAAGTCTATTGAATTCTTTTTCTACGGATTTTTCTTTTTGTTTTGAAATTCTTGTATTAATGTATCCATATTGAGGCCAATAGCAATTACTTATTTCTCTAAAATTTTTAAGGCTCTTTTCTTTCGACATGATTTCTTGTAGTTTCAATATGAGTTGTTGTTCTTCTATATTTGGTTGTACAGCCCTCGTTTCTTTGTCACTTGTAACGTTTTCCATTCTATGGAGTTCTAGTTTAATTTCTCTTAATTCTTGACTGTGTCTCCCTTAGTAGGGATAGTTCTCTGTCTTTTTGAGTTTGTATTCTCTTTATTTGGTTGATTCATTCATTATTTTGTTGCTCCACAAGTTGGTCCATCATGACGCTCAATTCGCTCACTAGTTTCTTTATTTCGCAATGTACATTTCTATTTTCTTTGCTGAATTTCAGCATTGCGTCAACCTTATTTTTTGTCTCCGACAGAAGACCTCCCGATTCAATCGAACGAGTCATAAGTGTCTTTAATGGTTTTGACGTAGAAGTCTTAGTATCGTCTGGGCTTTGTGTATTTCTTTTGCGTTTCTTCATTTGTTGACTGTTAAGTGGAGTCTCTGTTATTGTTGTCGGTATTATTGCTGGATCTATCACTTTATCTTCCGTACTGTCACTCAAATCAATAACGTGTTCTGTTTGTAGGTCTGTATGGGTGTGTGCACCCCCCTACGTCATAAGTCTGAATATCGGGCTTCTTTCTAAATCCTCATCTTGCCAACCCTCTTCTGAGGTAGCTGTCAAGTTTTCATGTGGGGAGAAGAAAACATCCCCGGTAGAGAAATCGGTATTCCTTGGGATCCGCATACGAAGAGGCTCTTTTTGTGGAGTTGAGTCTCCAAATTTCTGTTTGTCTAAATCATCGGGATTTATTGAGCTGCCGCTAGCAACGGGAGATCTAGAAAGTTTGGAGCTTTTTGCGAAAGCCTGGAGTATACTATTATTTTTAATTTTTTCCATATTCGGCATCTCAAACTGATCCTTTTTATTTTTATTTTTGTTCTTGTTTTTGTTTTTTGGACCAGTAGCAGCTCCCATCTCCTCAGAGACAGGCACCGCGGCCTGGTCCACCACCGACGGACTTCGCGCAGACGCTGGATAACGGTCGGCGAGGTGCTGCGCGCGCCCCCTTCCCCCGAACGGTACTGGGGATCCGACCCCCTGCACCGTAGACGTGTTTTTATATGTTGTACCGTCCATAATTTTTTATTAGAATAGTCCATGTTCGATCGTCAGAGCCGTAGTAACCTTTTTCCCATCCGTCCAATAATTAAAACAAATTCATATACCGTGTACCATTGCCGTTTGTCGTCGTCGCGGTCGTACGGCACTGTCCCCCTCCCCCCGATCGTCGGAGCAGAGGCTCACATCTGCCCAAGAGGAGCGAGGGCCGACTGCGGTCCGTAACCCTGGACAGGGGCCCTGTCAGAGTGCTACCAGCCGGGCCAGCTGGACTCTGGTTTTTGACCTGACCTGACCTGACCTGACTTTTTTTTTTATGGAGCCTTCCCCGCCCATAAACGTGGTGCACGACTCGTTGGTTATATTTGCACCTCCGTTCTTCTTCGACACAACTCCCAGGAATCACCTTACGGTATAAGGTCTGGAAGATGGGCTTGCCTTACTTACTCCTGAGTAAATTTTCGGCCTTTTGCTTGGAGCTGAGGCACTTCACCAGACAGCTTGCCTGCTGGAAGGGTTCATGCTCCTGCTCCTGTTCTCTCCACTCTCCATCAGGATTTGACTCCTTTTCTACAACACACAAGCTGAGTTTGTTAGCTCGAATCACTCACCGAGGTGGCGTCGAGCTGTCCTTCAGCTATTCTTCTTCTTTGGTCCTCCTCTTTGGTCTTGAGGATGACCATCACCATATGCTGAACACAGTCCCAATTATGCTGGAACTCCAGCATCACCTCAACCAAGTTATCAGGAGTTAACCTGCCCAGTCGTAATTCGGCCCGATGACGGGGCTCTGTCCAGAGGAACACGGTGTGTTCCGCTGTATCCTCTTCACTACAATAAACACAACGATCGTCTTCCGCCCTATGCATCCTGTGCAGGTAGGAACGGAAGTCGCCATGCCCTGTGAACAGTTGGGTAAGATAATAATTTACCTGCCCAATGTTTTTCCTTCTTCTTATCCATCGATCTAAGTTCGGTATTAGACGATGAGTCCATCCACCACGGTTGGAATTGTCCCACCTTCTCTGCCAATCGATAATCGATTGTTCTCTTGCTTCACTCTTGGAGCATTCTCCTTCTCTCACCCCTCTGGATTCCCCAATCCTGAGGTCCAATGGGATGACTTGTGCCACAACCAGAGCCGCATCCAAAGAGACTGTTCTGTAGGCAGAACAGACACTCAGTGCAGCTTTCCGCTGTAAAGACAACAAACGCTGTCTATTCTTTTTCAATTTCATCGCTGTTGGCCCCCATATAGGTGATGCATACAACATAATGGAATTTGCCACTTCTACAAGAATTCTTCTTTTGGGTGGGGTTGGGCCCCTTACATTCGGCATAAGCCGACCCAATTTTGCCATCAGGGTTTCAGCTCTTGCTGCTACCACTTCTACATGACAGCTGAAAGTCATTCTCTGGTCTATTTCTACTCCCAGGTATCTAATAGACTTTTTCGGTCTTGGGCAATCCCTTCCACATTGAAAATTATATCGCCTGTTGGTCTTCTATTGCCTGTCAACAGTACAGCTTCCGTTTTCTCGGGAGCCAACTGGAGGTCTTTACTTCTCATCCATTCGCTTATTTCCCGCGTAGTTTTATCTACACCACTAACGAGCTCTCTCACCGTTTTCTCAGCAACTATCAGTGCGAGATCATCTGCATATGCAATCAGTCTGGCCCCTCTCGGTACATCCAGACTAAGCACTTTGTCATACACTATGGTCCACAGTGTTGGACCTAAAACAGACCCCTGTGGTACACCACTACTTACTTGAACTACTATATTGTCGCCCAAGTTTATACTTCTATCGGACAGGTAACTAACAATCACTCTTAGCAAATATCGTGGAATACTCTCCTGTTGAGGAGCATCCATGATGTGCCTCCATCCTGCGGAATTGAAAGCATCACGTACATCGAATGTTATAAGAGCACACCAACGTCTACTCCTATAACTACCTGCATTGGCCCATTTGGCCATTTCTACTACCTGTTCTATCGCATTCAGCGCAGATTTGCCTTCTCGAAAGCCAAACAGGCTGTCGCTTAGACCACCATTGGCATCTACTTCTGCTTTGAGTCGTTGACAAATCACCCTCTTTTTCCGGCTTTTTCAAAAGTACTAACCTGGCCTGTTTCCATATGACCGGAAAAGTATCCTCTTCCAACAGCTGGTTGAATACTTCCAGGAAGTATTCGCCATTACTTCTGGCCAATTTCCTAACCACCTCCAAAGGGATGCAATCAGGACCCGGCGCTTTCTTCAACTTCAGTCTTGCGGCTTCTAAATCTGTAAGATCAAAAGCTCTTACCTCATCATTATCTCTAGGGATATTCCACAAACAGGCGGCATGCTGCAGGAATAGAACCTCGACAGTCCGCTTTTTCACATCTGGACCAAGGACGATGTCATCGTTGGTCAGTTTCAACTTTTGGGTTACAATTTTGTAGCCCAAACCCCATTGGTCTCGTTCGACCTCTTCAATCAGCTCTTTCCATTTGGCTTCTTTCGCCTTACGGATTGTGTCTCTATAAGTCTTTTTCTCCGACTTGTATTCTGCATGTGCAGCAATTCTTGCCACATTATTCACATCATTAGCTGCATTTAGTCGTGTCAGCTTTCTTCTAGCTAGATTGCACACACGCCTGGCATCTGCAATCTCTTTATTTCACCAGTAAACTGGTGGCCTTCCACCTGCAATATCACCATTTCTGCGACGTCACGGCAACGCTTCATTACACGCCGCCGAGAGCGCTTCAACTAACTGGTAGCATTTTGCTAGCGGACGAGCTGCCACATCTCTACTAAAGCACTGAGAGAGGAACTCTGTGTTCAGTTTCTCAGTCTTTCATCCTTTTTGTGCGCCCTTATCACTAGGATGTTGGATTGCAGCACTGCTATTATATTGTACACTGTCCAGTGTAAACACAACATACTGGTGGTCGCTGAGAGTTTCCTCGTCAAGGACCTGCCATCCTCTCAGTCTATCTGCAACAATTGCGGAGGTTAACGTCAGATCTAAATAAGAGTGATACTCTCCTCTTATTAGAGTTGGCTCCTTTCCATCATTGTGAACGACCAGTTCCAATGATGCTATCCAGGCAGACAGTAGACGGTCTTCTATGCTGCCCCCCATTCGGGTAATTTCGCATTGAAATCACCCGTCACCACACACGGTTTGTTGTGGCTTCTCACACTGCGGGCCAGGTCATCTAGGAATTCCTCGACTCGCTCCATACCTACATTGGGTGAAATATAGCAACTGTAAACTATACAGTCCGCCAATTCCTCCCAAACAAAACCGGTCCCGCGACCACGTCGCAGGACCTTAACACTTCTACTATATCTATCTCTAAAAATTTCGATCGTTTTCAGTCAGTTTATTGTTTATAATTTCAGTCTTTCTTAACTTTTATAGTCAAGTTTATGAGCTCAACAAAATAATTAAATTTTTTTTTGTTCACTGAATTTCGACACCACTAACTTTCCGAAATAAATAAATAAATCCGACTATGTGACATATGCCTAGCTAATTATAATTGAAAATTATTAATCAAACTAGAAATTTAGATAATTCAAGCGCAAATTTCGCGCGCAACAGAATTTATTGTTGGTATTCAGAAGTGAAAGCTTGAAATGGTTTAAAGTTAAAATTTCGAATCAAATCTCTCTACTTATTTCTAAATGTACCTAGAATAGTAAATATGAATTAGTCAATAATAATTGTAGGAATCTCGTGAAATAATCAATTTTTTTTTTGGTTCTCTAGCTGAGCTCTAGCCGTCTCACTTATACAGTGCACACCATCCTTGTCGAGTTTGGATCCACACCACCATATTCACCATAAGCTTGAAAAGGAAAGCGATATTCTTGTCTAGCTTCTGAAGATGCCCTATGTACCGCTTTTGATTTCTCGCTGGAAGCCGGCATAACTAGCCCGACAAGGGTGGTGGTCATTGTGAGTGAGAGGGCTATAAGTAGGAATACTAATCGATTATTTCATAGAATTTTATCAATTTCTATTGATTGATTAATATGTACTATTACACATTAAAAAGAAAATAATAAAACTATTATTGCACAATAGAATTAAAATAATTATAACATAATTCAATGATTAATGGAAGATCTGCCTCTAATTGTAGCAAAAATATAAGGAAATCGGTAGAAAATAATGGTGAATATGGTGGTGTGGACCCAAACCCGACAAGGATGGTATGCGCTGTATAAGTGAGACGGCTAGAGCTCAGCTAGAGAACCAAAAAGATATTGATTATTTCACGAGATTCCTACAATTATTATTGACTAATTTATATTAACTATTTTAGGTACATTTAGAAATAAGTAGGGAGATTTGATTAAAAGTTTTTATTTCAATATTTTTAGTAGGTAAATATTATAGGTAAGTTGCAGATTAATGAAAAATTATGATTTATTCACAGTTATAATAAACAATTTGCGAAAACAAATCATGCTTTATTACATCAAAAAACAAAACAAAAATTTTCATTTATGTTTAAAAAAGAAAGAGAACAAATAAATTGACATTAGGTATCAATTTTAATTTTCAAAACAAAAAAAACAAAAATTCAAAATCTCCGTTCGCACACCACTGAAATAGAGGGTGGAGTATTGGACCTTTCTTGACCGACTATTTCGGCATCTTTTTCTTTGGCCAATGGGACAAGATCTTATATATATATATAGATATATATATATATATACCTATATTGATTTCAAAAATCTGTATACCTATATTCATTTCAGAATTCTTCACCCAAATATCTTGTTTTGTTTGCTAAAATAGATTTTCACGATGTTTTTTCTGAACAATTCTATTTATTTCAATTAAATGTTCCCTATTTTCGAAGTAAATATCTTCTTGGACTAACTTCAACGCATTTTTCAAATATTTACAAACTTTTTTCTAGTATCTCAAACCTCAAATAGCGCTCAAAATGGTCCTTTTTTCCTATCAGCAAATCCATGAGAATTCTTAGCGAGCTCACATAAAAGGTTTTTGGTTACAATTTTCCCACTTGTCTACTTCTCAAACTGATTGAAGTTTAGAATCTAGTAGTGAAATAATTATTTTAGGAGCAATTTTGCACATTTTAGATAATTTCAGTCGTGTATTGGCGCCTTTTCAATACTTTTTTGCTTTTGTAAAACTTTGATGCTTTGATGGAAATTATTAGATAACAAAACATACTACGGTCAATTCACTTAGTAAATAAAACACCCCCAGTGAATTTGTAGAAGCGTCGCAGCGGGTGCCTTTTATTAATATTTGGTTAGGATTCTCTAAAATCACAGATACACGTGAACAAATGAACAATAAATAGAATTTCTTTTCAATACAAATATTTTTGTTTATATTTCTTTCGCAAATTAGGCGAGGATAGAATTCAAACTGTATGACTCAACTAATGTAAGTCGAAATGATCAAAGAAGTTTTTCGGACTTGAATTAGTGAAACGGATCTTGAACAATAATCGAATAATGAGAAACTAATTTTCTATTCTGCTCTCAATCAAACCCTAACAAGTTATCAATCTAAATGCTGATTGGATTTGATTAGGAGGCTCATTTAGTAAATTAATACTGAATAAAAATCATAATATCGATTAGGATTAGGATAAAATTACTCTTTTCAGGGACGATAGAAACTGTCGCAAAAACTACGATATTTCCTGTTTAGAATATAATTCAGTTCGATGCTATCTGAATAAAGTAACATCAAATAAAGAATAGGGAATTCACACCTGTCAGCATGATGAATATGATGTAACAATATTTGGAAATATTTCATTAAAGGGCCCATAGACGAAGAATTATATTGTGACATAATTACGAACAAATTTAAAAATTTAAAAAATGTAACAAATAATTTAGATTAGTTGATTTTCCCCAAACTATGAGTCATGATCCTATTTATTTACTTATGAAATCCCACTGGAGGGCTAAGGAAATAAATAACAAAAAATGAAAAATAATAAACAAAATTCATTGGAATACTATCTACGTACTCTGACAATGGAAAGACAAAATGGTCGTAAAAAAAATCATTTACCAGTGAGTCGTGACAGATGAAAGTTTAGAGAATGCTAAACTAAACAATTGAATAATTGATTGAATGTTAGTTATTGACAGCTTAATTATAGCAAATCCGATATATCTACTAAGCAAAGCATTGCGCTTCATCGCCTACTCTGATCAATGATCATTAATATTTATGATTGAATATTAATTATAATTATTTCAGTTCCCATGAATATAATAATGTATGTTAATTTGATATATTCACGTGTTTTATTATTTGTGACTAGATAAAAAATTCAAAAAACTGAAATTAAACAGCTCAATGTCTGCGTACATATGAATAAAGAGAAAATTTCGATTATTTTTGTTGAATTGGTAATAAAGATGTTGCTAGACTTCTGCTTTACTACCATCAATGGTATAATCCTGACTCTACTACAGTTTTGAATCTTCTTGCAGAAACTTCAATTATGATTTATTTTTATTCTAAGCTCCGGAAATTTGGCCGTACAGCGGCCCAGGGGAAGGAAGTCTCTAGAAAAATCGCATTAGAGCTGCGTATCAGTAACTAATGTAAATAAAACTGAATCGACGATGTTTTTTGATAGAATTAGGGACAAATTTCAGAAAAACAGCGAGTCAGTTAAACTGTCAAAATAACTTCACGACGTCACTTCTAAAAAATAGGTGTCTGATTCTATTGAATCCATATTGAAATTTACGTCCCCTTTTTCATTGTCTCATAGGCGCATCGTAAAGAACAAAAAATTTACGTCAAAATAAACAACTTCACTCATAATTATTTACGTACTTATTGTTACGCCAAAAATATCACAATATAAAAAACGGAACTTTTCAAATTGTTTATATTCGTCTATTTTTGAACAAATATCTATTCAATTTATGTGAACAATAAAAATAAAAAATATTTTGAAAAATAATGTACTTCCATGGCCAGCGTTAGACACGCGACAGCTTTAAGCTGATTTTTTAGATCCGGGGCTTATAATAATGTCATAAATTTTGTTATTTGTATATTTCGCAGCACAATCTATCTCACTCATAACTTATAACTAGGGACAGGATATCGGCCTCAGAATGGGTCTGGGGTAAATAGTGTATAAAATTTGTATTAGAGTGGCGCATCGATAACTAATGTAAATAAGTTAGTTCTACAAATCAGCGGTGTTAAATCATAGAAATAGTAATCAATCGTAGAAAAACAACAGGCTAGTTAAACTATCAAAATGACTTAATGATGTGTCGAAAAAGTAAGTATCTGATTTTATTCAATCGATCTTAAAATTTACTACCACTCTGTCAAGGTCTCAGAGGCGTATCGTATAGGATATAAAATATGTCAAAATCAAGAAATTCAATCAGACATATTGACGTACGATCCGTCAGTTGCTTATTATATTGAGACTATGATAATTATTGAATGAAATGTGACAAATTATTACGTTGCAGCTTAAAACGTGGTGTTTAATTGCCTAAAAAAGCAGCTACCCCAATGGACAGCGCTAGAAGCGCGACAACCTTATAATAACTAAGGATCAGACCTGTAGTTGATGCATGAAATTCTCAACTCTAAAAATTATTTAATAGTAGAGTAATTATTTTATTATTCTCTTCAAATGTCAGGTAAGGGAAAGTTTTTTACATAAATCCAATAATCTAACAATCTAACTGATCATCATTGCTCGATGAAAAAACACTATTGATTAGTAAGAAAATTAGAGAATTATTCACTTCAGATATCGATGTGCCGCTCTAATGAAAATTTTCTAGAGATTATTCTCCTCTCGCACACCGTAATGTACGAGATCCGATCCTTACTTATAGTTATTATGACTGTTTCGCATAAAAGTAAAACCTTCAAATAAATATTCCATAATTGGGAGAAATTACCCTTGATAGAAAAAATAATCGCAAAAATACTAAATATTGAGATTGTGGGGAAAACATATTCATTTTGTTGAATAAATATTTATTAGCTAAAAATTTTGTTCAGTTCTTTAAATAGAAACATAATAATTTTGTGATGGTGAAATCGATAATGGGTTGTGACGAGTTTTCTACTTCATATAATTATTTATTATACTGCTTCAATTTGATTGTATAGCAACATAATAATTAGACATTCTAATTATTAATAGTAACATTAATTGAACCATAAAGAGATTTCAACTTTTTCAGGAGTTTATTGACATGACGAGAGAATGAAATTTGATAATTTGTACTAAAATTAGAATTTATCTATTGTTTCTAACCATGCTCAAGAGACTGATTTTAGATATGTCTTGAATAAATATTTTCTTTTGGAGCTTTTTCCTCAGTCTTCCCAACTCTAATGGCTTTTCAGCCTTAGACTCTTTTTATCGCTATTAAAATCAGAGCTTTTTCAATTTTTCGCTTATACCTCTAAAACTTTAAGAGATAGCGAGGAAGTTTAAAAAACAACAAATTCACGCTTTTACGATTTATGTTTTGCGACCAACCGAGCTACTTTATTATTTACTCCTCAACCAAACTACATATATGCTGTAATTTCGTATAGAACTGGAACGGAACAGAATCGTGTTCCGGTGTTATCTTCCTTGAATTTCCAAACTCTACGCCCGGTAAGAGGGACATTATTTCAATTGTTTGATTTCCTTGTACCGGTCGCTTTATAACCAAATTTCCTGTTAGTTATGTCACAAACGAGAATTATTTAATCTATTTGGTTTTCAATTTGAGCTGTCCAAACAAATAGTAACCTACTTCCCAATGTTTTTACTTAAGCTGTCTTTTGACTTGATTAGGCATGCTTCAACAAATTTAGTTAAGTCGCATTGTAATGTTAGTATATAAGTGAAATCTTTGAAATTTTTTTCCATAGGACCTATGATATCTAGATAAATCTTTTGAAAAGCTGAATTAACTGTAGATGTTACAACCATTGGCTCTTTGTATGTTTATACTATGTTTTTGTTTTTGACATTTATCGTATTTTTTGACATGATTTGGTACATCTTGGGTAAGACCTGACCAAAAATCAAATTTTTTGATGTTTTTATCATACGGTGGATGCCTGCGGGTCCACTAGTGGGAAGTAGATGAAAGTCATTCAGAATTAATTTTTTAGTTTCTTCGTTTGTTATTTTTTGAACTCCGTTTATTATACAAATTCGGGGACCGGTCCATGAGGATTTTTTCCTACTACGTTAACTAACTTTTTTATCAAATTCATATTATCTTTATTTTGTTATAATTAAAGCCAATTCTCTCAACAGTACGTCTCGCGTTAAAGTTGATCGCTTATTTGGATTCATATAAATTGTTTATAGAGACAGAACGTGAACGAAACTTCCTGGTTTTGTGCATTCGTGGTCCAATTTTTTTATTTTGCAAGAAATAAATATTTGCTGATAGAATTGTTGAATTTTTGCATTAATAAATTGATTTTGAAAATTTTAAAAAATTCTTAAAATCGAATAGAGTTGAATGAAATATGCAAATTGGGACACAAGATGATGAGTGATTTTTTGTCGAACTTTAGATTTCTCATTAAAATGATTACAACTCTTGGTGAAACATAACTTTTTAGAATTATCAGTTTTTTAAATACTTTGTTTTGTATTTATTCGCTATTGTAAATCTTGTTGGAAATATAAAGACAGGTCATGATTCATTTTAGTGATTCTTAAGATCTAGTGGTTCAATATTATCACGGACGGTATATAAACATATTATTCTTATTTTTTGATTCAAAATAAAATACATGAGCTCGAGCGTCTGAATAGTTCGTTGGGTGGAGCATTTGGCTTGAAACTGGGAGATCTCAAGCTCTTGGCTCAGATACTGATGCACTTATCATTGGATATTTTTTTTATTTTTATTACGTACTATTTTTCCGGAATTTATTTATTAGAAGAGTTTTTGTCATATTGATTCATTATCATCAATATTCTAATTTTTTCACAGGATATTTCACTCCATACAACAACATTAACATTTTTATTGATGGCATGGGATCGATTCCGATATGTTCGAGATCCAACAAAACCACGTCTACCAACCCTGGTCTGTACAGTTGGGACATGGTTATGTTCAGTTTGTTTGGTGCTGCCTTATCCGATTTATACAGGCTGATTGGTGAAGACGGGCCATTAGAAGTATTAGGAGTTCCAGCCATAGCTCAAGTCTGAAAACTTCAACTTAAGATAAGTGACAAAAGATCTATTCAGTGAAAATATTTTCGGAATTACTGCACTTCCGGTTATACCGGAAGTTGCCATCAACTTTCTTATTTTAAATGGATTGATACTTTTTTTATGGCATATTCGGATTTTACTCATTATTTTAGTAGAACTTTTATAAATTTTTTCTATACCTAAGATCAACCATTTTTAAGATATTTCACTTTTTTCGAAAATTGTTGGTCAAACACTATGATGTTTAACAACGTCTACTGCCGTCATTTTTGAGACGGAAGAGGTAATATTGACGTCATGTGTGGAAGTACCTTTGAGCTTTACATTGATGCTTTTGGTATTGAAGAATTATGTACAGGATGCCCAAAATGTGATCTCTTTCTTGCAAAAGTTAAAACCATCAAAACTCTTTTTTTTCAAAAA
>JAZBGZ010001400.1:0-17450 GCA_037414795.1 Stenodera caucasica | reverse complement strand
TAAATGTCAAATAAATAAGTAGAAAAATAGGTTATTTTTTTTGTTTCATTTTCGGCTCAAAATTTTCTTAAAAAATAGCAAATTAATCATTTTATCCTGTTCGAGAATGCCTTAGATTTATCGTTGTTGAATTTAGAATCGTTTAATTCCGTTTATATTATATTTGAGTCAAAATGAATCGTGATAAAGAGAATAAAAGTATACAAGAAAAACTGAAACAAATCTTCAAAATCAATAAAAACAATCCGGGTAAATAAGATTTTATTTATCTATTTATTATAAGTAAATTAATTATTGAATTATTCAGCGAATATAGCACCAAATCGTGGATTTATATTGTGCGACGAAATTCTACGTGATTTAGGAAAGGATGCTGCCATTTCGATTCGTTTAAAAACAATGAAAGATTTAAGTGAACACGTATTGAATCATAAATTGGAAACTGTATTAATTCCATACAATAATATTAATTCAATAATAATTGATTTCATTTATAGAATGGTGTTGAGAAATTATGGAGTACGATTCAAGATTTATTTTTTGATAATAATATAGAAAATCGACATGCCGCATTTCAATTTTTACAATGCATCATCAAAGGACAATTCGAAAAAATCGATATAATGCGAGCGCAATTTTTTCGTTTCATCAAACACCATGATAATCCACTAGATTTGGCCCAACGTGTCGAATTATTGAGTATTTTAACGAATAATGGCAAAGAAGTTGAACATTTCGAAGAAGAAGTCCGAATCTATCCCAAATTATCAATAATTTTTCTATTAAGTGAATATTTTTTTGTAGATCGGCCCTTTTCTATTAACGTGGATAACTGAAGTGAATCGTGTTGGGAAAATGCCTGAATATTTAGCAATTTTGGAAAATATAATCAAATTCAATTCACCACATTTAGATGAGATTATAATGAGCGGATATGTGCGGTAATTTTTTCGAAAATCATCAAAAATTTTTTGAAATTAATTTTAATCAAAATTGCAGACATTTAACTATGATGTGCTGTACTTCAAATAACTACAATACGGTAATCGCTAGTTTACAAATTCTCGGTACTATTGTGGCTTACAGTATTTTACCGCCTGCTTGTTTACCACAATTCGTCGGTACTTTATGCCGTACGGTAAATTTGCGATGTTATTGTCCATTAAGTTGGAAGGTACTTATTTTTTTTTTCTATTTAAATTATGTTTATTATAAATAATTTATTTTGTAGACAATGAAGAATTTATTGGGCACCCATATGGGACATTCAGCTCTATTTACAATGTGTCATTTTTTGGAAGAACCAACATTAAAAAATGATCCAGATTTATTACGTGGTTCTGTATTTTATATAAAAATGGCATTATTCGATCAATTTACATTTCAAAATATTTGTTGTCCACCAAATGCAATTTTACCATCAATTCTACTTGTAATTAACTATAATTATCAATTGTTTTTTTCTTCGATTAATTAATTATTTTTAAGGCTGTGAAATATAATCATGCTGCTGTTGATTATGAAGTTGTTTTAACAATGCAAAAATTGATAAATAAATACGGTTTAGAATTATGGGAACCATCATGGAGTATAATTTTGGATATACTCTATTTTATTATAAAACAAATCGGTGATTATTATTAATTAATTAATTTATTTATTTATAATTAGATTTAATTAATTTTAGATCGTAATTCTGATGAAGTACCTACGAATTTAATATCGAATCCATTACATGATATATTGAATACAATTGAAAAATGGATATTTGCTGGTACTTTTCATGGTTCAAAAAAACAATATTTCAATTTAATTAATGAATATTCGAAACAACGTCCAGAAATTAGTGTTATAAATTTAATTAGTTTTTTATCAGAAAGTTTATGTCCAACTGAACATTGTTGGTTACAAAATTTATATAATTTATTAACAAATTATTATAAATTCGAACAACGTACAAATATACGTTTGAAAGTTTTAAATGTCTTATCAGATATTGTACAACTTTATGGGTATTGTATCAATTGTTTTATTGACCATTAGTTGTTGAATTTTTGTTGTTTTTTCAGACAATACGAGGAAGAATTGATGGATAGAATAGTTGTGCCACATTTTCAAAATATCGCAAACGATGATAATGCTGTAATAAGAGCTGAAGTTGCACAATTATTAATAAATTGGTGTACGAATTATAATAGTAATATTTGTAAAGATCTGTTGGAAATTTTGGAAAAAGTATCAATTATTCAATTATATCGCAATAGTTCTAATAATATAATTTTTTTTAGTTATTATTACGACCATTCGAGAAGATTTCTAGTGATTCAATTATAACAACTACAGATGATTTTATCGATATTAAAGTATTAGTAACTGGTATGATTGAGATGTTTTCGAAGAAAATCCATCGTCTACCATCAACTCATGCTCTATTGATCCATAATATGTTTATAAATTTTATGGAAATGCACTTTAATAAGCCTATAGTTTTTCGAAATTACAATCAAAGTCGACTTGAGGTAAAATTTCAATAACAAAAAACAATTGTGCCTTTAGACACAATTATTTTCATTATTATTGTTGTAGATTTTACGTTGTTTTTTGAATATGCGAGCAAATTCCGAGAATCGTTTAGGTTATCCCGATGATAATAATAAAATTCAATATAGTTCATATATTATTGTTACTTATCGTAATGAACAATTACAACAACAAGCACCACAATCACCAACAATACAATATACATATAAAATAACTTATATGAATTTAGAAATGCAATTTCGTATAATAATGAAGATTTTAAAACAAGAAAAAGATTGGGATGTTTTGAAATTTGTATTAGAGAAATTACCACAATTTCTAGCTAATAAACCGATTATACTTGCCCAATATGGTAACGGCGATTTAAATCGATTAGTTGAAATTTTATGTTCAATGGTAATTCATGTTTATTAATCAAATTAATTCGAATTTAATTCGTTTTTTGTTTTTCTAGTTGCACGATAAATTGATATTGGAAAGTTTAACAACAAAAGTACCACGTATTGAATATCAAACAGTTGTTGTAAATGCTTTAGTTAGTTTTACATCGTATAATATCAATTTAGATCAATATCATCAACAATTATTGATAAATACATTACGTCGTTGTGTTGGTATTGATCCAAGATGTTCCAGACAATCTATAAATTCATTAACTATATGTATGGTAGATATGAGAGATACAATGATGAAATTATTACCGGAAGTCTTATTACATTTATCAAAAATTTCAGCTTCTATTTATATTGCAATGCCTATATTGGAGTTTTTATCGAGTAATTGTTGATTGAGGTTATGTCACAACATAACCTCTTTTATTATTAATTATTTTATTAATTAATTAATTTTAATTGTAGCTTTATCCCAATTGCCGACAGTTTATGCGAATTTCGTTAGTGATCAATATATGGCCGTATTCGCTATAGCTTTACCATATACAAATCCATTTAAATACGATAATTATGTTGTATCATTAGCATATCATGTTATATCTGTATGGTTTTTAAAATGTCGTCTGCCATTTCGTAAAGATTTCGTTAAATTTATAATTAGTGGTTTACAAACGAATGTAATTGGACCATTTCAAGATTTAAATCAATTTAAAACATTAAATTTGAATCAATTAAATCAAGATAGTTCAGATCGTAAACGTAGTAGTAGTTTAACTGAACAAACATCACGTAGTCGTTCATTAAAACGTGATAATACTACAAATAATAATAATACAATAAAACAACCAACAACAATTATAACAACAACAACAACAACAACATCTGTTATGACAACAACAAATGCTAATTTTATACAGAAGACACGTGATAAAACACGTTTGAATTTTTATGAGGAATTAAATGAGACATGTATTGATTTAATGGCACGTTATACATATTCACCATGTAGTCCATTACCGACACGTTCAACAACTGTTGAATTTTTATTAAATAGTGGTACAACAAAATCATGGATGTTGGGTAATAAATTGATAACAATTACAACTAGTGGTTGTACAGAAAAAGTATCAAAACATGGTGTTTGTGATAAATGTTGGAATATATGTGGTAATACAAATAAAATTGATAAATTTCTACGTAGTAATAGTAATAATAATGATAATAATGATGGTAATAATATTGAAAAATTGAATCGACAAAGTTCCGGTGATAAAAGTTATTCAGATGATGGTAATGGTAGTGGTAATAGTGATAATATAACGAAATTATTAGAAATTGATAATAATGATATTAATAATAAAAAACAATTGTGTTCATGTTGGTGTCAAGGATGGTGTGAAATTTTTATACGTCGTCCAACTGGTAATATATCATGGATAATGAAAATACAAAATTCGATATCATTTAAACAATTAATTTTTGAATTTCCATTAAATGAAATATCCGACTTATATATGCCCGATTTACATTTAAAACAACAAAAACTCAACAACAACAACAACAATAAATCAATTGAAGAACAACAACTGGAAATTGACGATATTAAACAAAAGACTTCAGATGAATCACAGCCATCTAGTAGTAATCAATTATCAAATCCGGATTCACCAAATAGAAAACGTTTATTATCACGTCAAAGTTCACATGATAGTGATTTTGAATATGATGATGATTATAATAATGATGATGATAATCGTATAAAATCACGTAATCCGGTTAAACGATCTAATTCTAGTCCGGAAATGGCTAATTGGAAAAATCCATTTGTTCATCAATTACAACAACAACAACAACAACAACAAGATGAAGTATTCGAAGATGATACAATAAAAAAAAAGAAAGATGTCCGTGTTAGTTGTGAAGCTATACCGGAAGAGATTAATAGTAACCAACAAATAACAAATGAACAACAACATCCGTCTTTGCTTAGTTGTCACAGTTATCCTGGATCATCACCACCTGGTATTGAACCGAAACCATATAAAACAGTACCAACATCACCAATTATACCAATTGAAACAAATGAACCGAATTTTCCACCTAATAATAATAATAATGAGAAAATAATGGATCGTCCTAATAATTTACCGAATTTAACAAATTTACAACCATTAGTTGGAAAACCACCACAAAGTCCCACACAAACATCACCACGATTACCGCGACATTCTACCGATGGTATTGTTTCTTTTGTTTGTTTTTTTTTTTTTGTTAATTATTTATTTTTTATTGATAATTGTAGCTCTACCGATTCAGAAAAGTTCATCGTCTTCTAAAGTTGAAAAAGGTAAATCGAAATTGATGCGTTCACAACAATTAGTCGATTCACGTTTAATTGATAAACGTGATCGTTTACATACAATTTCTGTAATGAGTACACAACGTAATAAAACAAGTGGAACAAATGAAACAAATAATACAAGTGGTAATCAATCGAATAAGAAAATACCAAAAGAGATATTGAAAAGTGGTTTGAATCCGAGTTTTGTATTTTTACAATTATATCATTCATCATTTTTCGGTAATAATACAAATCAAATACCATTATTAGTACATCAAACATCAATAATTGAACGTGCTATAAATATGTTAGATCGTATGTATCCATATGAGGTACATAAAATTGGTGTATTATATATAAATTATGGACAACATAATAATGAAATTGATATATTAAGAAATACAAATGGTTCATTACGTTATATGGAATTTTTAAAGAAATTAGGAACAATTATACGTTTATCTGATGTTGATCCGAAAAATGTTTTTCTTGGTGGTTTACAACAAGATGGTAATGATGGTAAATATATGTATATGCATCAAGATGATTTAGTTATGTTAGCATTCCATGTTGGTACATTAATGCCGAATCGTGATAATGATCCACAAGCTAACCATAAAAAAGCCCATATCGGTAATGATAATGTTGTTATAGTTTATAATAATAGTGGTGAAAAATACGATATCAACACATTTAAAGTATTAATTAATTAACAATAATTATTAAATCTAATTCAATTATTTTCGATTTTAGAGTCAAGTTACTTTAGCTTATATTATTGTTGAACCGTTAGATTATAATTGCCATAAAGTTGAGGTTAAGGTTAAATCGGATTTATTGAAAATTATTGGAACGAAAGAATCAATTGTTGTTACAGATGAGAGTGTATCGATTTTTGTACGACAACTCGCCATACATGCTGATGTATAATTTTTAATTAATAATTGTATAAAATTTGAGACTAATTATTCGATCGATTTTCAGTTAGCTGCGACCGTTTTGAATTCATTACGAAGTCATGCAACTGATCCGTACGCATCCAATTGGCTAGAAAGACTGAGAAAATTGAAGAATATACGCGAAAAAGTTATTGATGAAATTAAACGGCAGAAAGACGCTCAGACTGGTTTCAGTGATGAAAAAGATATTGTAGAAGACTTTACTGATTTTACATAATTTTCTCTTTTTTACACATATATTACAATAAGTATCAATGTTTGGAATATTTGCTTTTTGCTTAAATTATTAATATACTCTTGAACAATTGACCGGTTATCCATTTTCCTGCGATGATAAGAAATTGAGGTTAGGTAGCTCTTCTAGGTTATATCCGATAGAATCGATTAAAATGCAAATTTATAGTGTAATTATTTTATTAAATCTCATCAATTTAGGTTTAACTATAACTGAAGAAGATGAAGGCGTGAAATATGCTAATCGCTGTGAAGGTAGGTTATGATTTTATTACAAAAATCTAAAATTGAGGTTATGTGATGATTATTTTCTAGTTTGTAAAATACTAGCAACCGAATTAGAGGCACGTTTAGAAGAAACTGGTAAAACTAACGATATCATTGAGACTGGATATCTAGTAGATGATGTTAAGCCGAAAAAGAAGAAGGAATACAAAAAATCCGAATTACGTTTAGTTGAATCATTAGACGGCGTATGCGAACGGATATTAAAATACAATATACATAAAGAACGTGAAGATAGTACACGTTTCGCTAAAGGCATGAGTCAAACATTCCAAACATTGCACGGTTTAGTTGATAAAGGTGTTAAAGTTGAATTGGGTATACCGTATGAATTGTGGGATAAACCGAGTGTTGAAATAACCAATATGAAGACACAATGTGAAAGTTTATTAGAACAATTCGAATATACAATTGAAGACTGGTATTTCAAACATCAGGGCAATTTGAGCCTGAAGAAATATTTGTGTGAAGAACGTGCACTTAAAGGTGCAGACGTCTCATGTTTATACGAACAAACGAAAGGGGAAACCGATAATAGAAAAAAGAAACAAGCAATTAAGTCGAATGATGAATTATAATTCTTTTATTGTAATTTAAATTTAAATAATTCTCTCTATTTGTTTTTTCATAGTCTTCAACTTTGGGTCTACCAACAAGTGATAATTTGATGTTTGAATGAAAATCCTTTGAGATATCCACGAAATTGTAGCGAATAATTTGATTTTTGTACTATTTTATAAGAATAAAGTAGCATATTTGATTGATTAATTTCTTATCAATTTTATCATTTAGGGAAATTAATCTAGTGTTATAATTATTTTGGCTACAATTAGGTTGGTAGCAATTAACTCAACTTATCACCAACGCTGCCAAATTATACGACCACTAATAGACTATTTTTTTTGATTTATTTAATAATAAAAAAATAATCTATACTCATACTCATCATTATTTCGTTTAATGTATACTTATTGAGTAGATAAAAGCATTGTTTAGTGTAGTATTTTGAATTAATTTTGTCAAATTTTTGTGATATGGCAACGCTTAGATCAGCTTCTTTGTTTAGACGCGCTTACCGTGACTTAACCTAGCTTTTTTTGAATTATATACAGAGTAAAAATTGTGAAATTTTTATATTATTTATCAATTCCTGTAAGTTATTATAAGTTGTTGTAAATTAGCAAAACGACCAAAATTGCTTGATAATAATATTGTCTGGTTGTAGTTTCTATCGAATAATTACACAGGAATTCAAAGCAAGTTTCACAATATGTATCTTTTGACTGGTTACAATCAATTTCAGCTTCTTCCGTAAAACAACCACGTTGCACTAATCTGTGATCACTATGTCTATAGCGTATGTAACATTCATGGAATTTACATATTACTTGTTTAGGTAAAACACAATCATTGTCTACTATACGACAATCATAACAACGAAATCGAATTCGAGACACTATTGCAGTAGAATTATCATCTGTTAATTTGAAATATTATTTTGAAACAGAATCGATTGATTAGAAACTTACTAGCAATTCCAGTATGAGCGAAATATATCAGGAAGAATGCAAATTTCAGAGCCATCAGTAATTTAGCCTTAATTGTTATAATTTTCAGTTGATAGAAAAGAAAATTGAAGAAAATGACAATTATAACATAATTTCAAACTAATTCTGTCAACGCTTCATTATTATTATTATTATTAATAATAATAATAATTATTAAAAAAATTAAAAAATAAAAATTTGGACTTCAATTAAAATTGGAGATGTACAAAAATATTTATTTATCCGGAAATTACAATAAATTATTGCAAATGATCAAAACAATCGAAGCTAGTTGATGGTAATATTGTTTGGTTGCTGTAATTTTCGATTGATTACACAAAAATTCAAAACAAGTTTCACAAAATGTAGTTTTTGATTCTGTACAATGATCTTCAGCTTCCTCCGTAAAACAACCACGTTGAACTAATCTGTGACTTTTTTTTTTATATTCTATAAAACATTCATGATATTTACAAGCTACTTGTTTAGGTAGAACACAATTATTGTCAACTATACGACATTCATAACAACGAAATGAAATTCGACTTTCAGACTCAGTCGAATTATCATCTGCTAAATTCGAGTATTAGTTTGAAAGAAAATCGATTGATTAGAGACTCACCAGCAACTCCAGTATGGGTAAAATACATTAGGAAAAATGCCCATTTCAGAGCCATCAGTAATTTTGACTTAATTATTAGAATTTTCAGTTGATAGAAAATGACAATTGCAACATAATTTCAAAAATCTGTCAACGCTTTATTATTATTATCACAAAAAGATGAAGACTTCAATTAAAATTGGAAAAAGATCTACAGAAATATTTATTTATTCGGGAATTGCTATAAATTATTGTAAATTATCAAAACAACCAAATTTAGTTGATAATAATATTGTTTGTTTACAGTTCGAATCGAATAATTACAGAGGAATTCGAAACAAGTTTTACACATTGTATCTTTTGAATCTATACAATGTTTTTCAATTTCTTCATCTAAACAGCCACGTTGTATTAAATCATTAGTTATCATATTATATTCTTCAAAACATTCTAGATATACACAAGGTATTTGTTGAGGTAAAACACAATCATCGTCTATTACACGACATTCATAACAACGAAATTTAAGTAAATAGTCTTCATCCTCTACGTAATCAGAAAATGATGAAACAAAAACAATTATTAATGGAATTTATACCAAAATCCCCGATAACCAACGGCAACCATAATAAAACAAGCACCCATAAAAATACCATAATTTAGCTTAATTGTAGTTTTTAGTTGTAGGAAAATAGAAGGTGGAAGAAAATTGACATCTACAACATAATTTTAAAATTTATTTTGACAACGCTTTATTATTATTATTATTACTACTACTACTACTACTACAAAGAGGACTGTAAATCGCTGTAGACTAATGAAATTGGAGAAAGCACAATAATTTACAAAAATACAAAGTCATTATTACATAAATATCAGATAAATATCAAATTGCGAGCAAAATCATTAGAAAATTGGTACAATTTTTGTGCTCGTATTGATTGAGAAATATCGGATTTTTGTCACAAAAAAAACGATAAAATTAAATTGAAAAAAAAAAATTATTAATTGATTGTCTTCTTTTCTGCTATTTTAAAAGAAGAATCGATCCGATATTCCCAATTGGAATGCATTATTTACATTAATATTACAAGATTATAATTCGATAAGTCACAGCTTTTTTAATTAGTCAATTAATTAATTAATTAAATTTGGTTATTGTTGACAAAGACTTGGCCATCTAGATTATTATAAATCATATAGATTCAATCAAACAATTACGTAACAGCTTTATCATAAGATGGTGGCGGTGATGAATCTCTGATAATTTGAATTGTTTCAATCATATTTTGTGCTGATGGTAACATTATAGCAATATGATAAGGTGGCGGTGGTAATTGTTGTGCTAATATTTCAGATAAACCATCATTATCGTCGGTATGTTGTTGTGGCACTTGTTGTTGTTGTTGATGATGATAACGACGGTGATGATGATGATAATGATGTGAACGATCAATATGTTGTTCCGATTGTTGTTCATTTATTAATGCTGGCGTCGATGGTACCGATGTTGTTGTTGTTGTTGTTGTTGTTGTATAAGTTGAACGTCGTACAATTTCATATAATGAAACAATACCACCAACAACTAGAATTATAACGACTAATAAACAAAAAGCGAAAGCTTCAATTCCTATATGTATCTATAAGAAACAAAAGAATTATTAATTTATAACTGATTTATATATATATAAAATAAATTTACCCCATGGAAATAATATTTGGCACCGGCTAGAAAAAATGATAGAATCACAAAAAATATCCAAACACCACATTTAACTTTTGATGTTGGTGTTGTTTCCGAATCTTGTACAGAACTAATAATTTGCGAATTATTATTATTATTACTACTATTTGTAGCTGTTATCATCTCTAATGATCGATGATTACTTGATGATCCACTGGAATTCATTCGATTATAATTATAACAATTATTAATGGAATTCGATTATTACTTATTGTTGAAGTATGTTGTTCTGGGATTTGTTGTTGTTGTTGATCTGGAGGCATGTCGTAGATTATTATTGGCAACACTTTCAATTGATTGAAAACGATGTACAGGAGTTACCATCGGTTTTAAATAAAAAGCACCACCGTTACTACTACCACTACAACTACTACTATAATTACCACGTAAAAATCTCTGATTACGTCCGTATCCTTTAATTGTTGAAAAGAAAAACGAATTAATTATCTGAAAATTGAGAGAAAATCTATAAAGAACAAACCAGATAGTGACGGAGGCACCAGATATCTCCTATTAAATCCACATCCTTGATTGCGTTTATCAATCCAAAAATGCATTTGTTAATTATATTTTCATTATTTCATTAGATAATTGGTGCATTTTCCACAAGTCAACTCGTAAAAACAAACCAATTTGTTGTTAATATTAAGCGAATTGGGTGTGAATCATTAACAACAACAAAATCTACAAGTCAATTAGTAAATTAATTAATTATTGATAGAAAACAAAAACAAATGATAATTACGTTTATTTTTAGTCTTCAAGTAATATAAAACATTATTGTTGAAAATCCAATCACTTGTTTTATATCAATTGATAGATAATAACAATACAAGATATTATACATGTTTGTTGTGGCGTAGCATCTTTATTCCAGTGGTAATTCAAATTTACAACTAATCATAATTAAAATAATCGATAAAACAGATGAATAAATCAATAAATAATTGCTACAATAGAATAGAATAAATTAAATCGAATTATTTCCATAACTCTACTACAGATTAAACAAATTTAGTTGGAATTAAATGAATTATAAAAGGAAGATTGTTTTGAGACTACTGGACGACGCCGGCGTCGTTGTTCATCAACTCGACGCCAACACAATGAAATTCCGCCTAGTCCCAATCAAATCTAGTAATCTAGTAAGTAACGTATGTCGTAACTTGATTCATTAATATACTACCAAATTGTTCGATTTCAGGAAGAATTCAGATATTTAAAATAAAAGGAATGGAATTAACGTAAATCTTGAATCGGTGTCGGATATAACGTATGTGCGAGTTTGATTGTTGAGTTATAGGATGACCCGTTATCTGTTAGGATAGTGCGCAAACTCGAATTCGAGTCGGACAAAATTCGAAAACACAAGGGTCGCTAAACTATTGATCCGTATTCATTCTTTTATACAATAGATTACTATTATTATCATTATTATTATTATTATTACTATCAGTATTTTCTATTATACTACTACAACAACAATAATAATAACAACACGGATCGGCCCTTTTTTTTTTTAAATTTTTGATAACGACGAAAATGGAGATTTTGGATAATTGAATTGTGGTGATTTTCTGAACAAAAAAAATAATATGTCGGGTAAGTTTATACTTTTCGGGAAATAACAATTATTATTATTATTATTATTATTGCATAATTCTATTTAAAATGCCGTTATGTTAATTCTATTCATCTAGAGTGTAGGCATTTCCTTTTTAACGTGTGCCTAATTCATTGTTCGTTATAAAAATAAACATACGAAAAATTGTTTTTGTTTCATATAGAAAATTTAGGTATAAAGCACGTATTTGATTTTCTCTAAATATAATCACACAAAGGTGTGAACATTCATAGTAAATATTTAATTAATTCGATTTGTTTAATAAAATTAGTAAATAGTCTGAATTTCGCCGAAAATGTCTCAACGTAAGTCGCTACTAATAAACAATACGATTATAATTCATTTGTTTTTCCAGATAAAGGTGATCGTGATTATATTGGATTTGCTACATTACCGGAACAGGTGCACCGTAAATCGGTTAAACGTGGTTTCGATTTTACATTAATGGTAGTTGGTGAGAGTGGTTTAGGTAAATCAACATTAATAAATAGTTTATTTCTGGATGATTTATATAAAAATCGTAAAATATTCGATGTTAATGAACGTATCAAACGTACAACACAAATTGAAAAGAAAACAATGGAAATTGAAGAGCAAGGTGTTAAAGTACGTTTAACAATAATCGATACACCCGGTTTTGGTGATTCAATCAATTGCGAAGATAGTTGGAAATGTTGTATTAATTATATTGATGAACAATTTCAAAAATATTTCACCGATGAAAGCGGCTTAAATCGTCGTAATATACAAGATAATCGTGTACATTGTTGTTTATATTTTATACCACCATATGGACATAGCTTAAGGCAAATGGACTTAGATTTAATGAAACGTTTACATCGTAAAGTTAATATTGTTGTTGTTATTGCTAAAGCTGATGCTTTAACACAACAAGAAGTCGCTAAATTGAAACAAAACATCTTAAACGATATACACGATAATGGAATACAAGTTAATTATATTTAACCAAAAAAATAAACTTGTCTAATACGACCAATTTTTGTTGTAGATGTATGAATTCCCCGAATGTGATAGTGATGAAGATGAAGAATTCAAACAACAAGATCGTGAATTAAAAGCTAGTGTACCATTTGCTGTTGTTGGTAGTAATACAATTTTGGAAATTGCTGGTAAAAAAGTACGTGGTCGTCAATATCCATGGGGTGTTGTTGATGGTAAATTTATACAAAACAATTGATCAAGATATCTCCATTTTAATTATCAATTGTGTGCAATTCGAGTTGGCATTGATCGAAACAATTGACTTGTTGCTATAGTTACAGTTTTCTTTGATTTGATTTGATTTAAAATGTCGTTGCTATAGTAACTATTTAGATGTTTAGAACAAAGCCTACTTGATTAGCTCTATTTCAATACTTTTATCTTATAAAATGGTAGAAAATTGATGTAAAGATAAACAATGGAAATATCTTGATTGTATGTTCGAATTTTTGTGATTTTTCACAATTTTAATGGTTCAATTTTAGTGGAAAATCCTAAACATAGTGATTTCATTAAATTACGCACAATGCTAATATCGACACATATGCAAGATTTGAAAGATGTAACTGAAGATGTCCATTATGAGAATTTTCGTGCTCAATGTATTTCCCAAATTTCCCAACATGCACGTGAACGTGGCAAATTGAAACGTGATTCTGTACCGTTTTATGGTGATAATGAAAATTGTTCAGAAACTGATCGATTATTATTACAAAAAGATGAAGAAGTATCCTATTATTATTATTATTTATAATTATTATAAAACTTATTGTTGTTTTTTTTTAATAATTTTAGATAAGACGTATGCAAGAAATGTTGAATCAAATGCAAGAAAAACTGAAAGTTAATGCTCAAGATAATAAAAAACACGACAGTATTATTGATGTTTAAAACATATAATCAAAATTTAATTGTAGTAGAATTAGTAGGCTATGGAAAATTGAACGTATGTCGTAGATTGATCGATCGACTTCCACTATATAAGCCAAGACTTTTGATTACCTGCAATTTTCTACCAAAGAATTGTCGAATTTCTTTTTTTTTATGTGAAAGATATTTATACGTTGAATTAATTAAATAAAAATTAAAATAAATATCAAGATTTTTATTTATTATTATTATTATTAATTAAGGACAAATTTCGACAAATTCAACAACCAATTTTATATACAAAACGTTTCATTTGTTTGTTTAATAATCCAAAGCCCATTCGTTATCTGTTAGAAATGCATCAACGACTTCTTTCATCGCAAAATTCGGTATTAATTGATCTTGAGTTAATTTAACTCGCGTTACTGGATCGAAATGGCCAACTCTCTTTTGTTTCCAATTACAATAAAAATTCAATTAATTATCATAGATGAGATGATTTGTTGATAATTACCTGTAGATGTTCTTCTAAGTCTTTTTTATCGTAGGTAATTCCACTAGGTGTAATTACCGGTTCTTGTAGTATTTCGAAACTAATTTTACCGCAGAGATAATCGGGAACTTCACGTTTCTACAAATAATTTATGAAATATGTTTTCGAGAAATTTAATGGAAATTACCCGTCGTTTTTCGTCAACTTTGGCAAATAAATTCGTCAATTCGTTTAGATAAGATTCCTAAAATTATAGATATAGAAAAAAATCGATGGAATTATCTAGAAAACGTACACATTTCTCTGTAATTTCTTGTACTTTCTCTTGTTTAACATCTTCTTTCAATTCCGACTGATTTTCTAAGTCTTTAATCTGTTCATTTTTATCTTTCCGGATTAATTTCGTTAGATATGTCAATAAATCGATTTCTTGTGCTATACGTTTCTCTTCTTGTATAGCAAACCGTTTCTTACGTGCTAAACGTAATTGAGCCGCTATATCATCGCCAAAATTCAGTTTCTGTTCTTTCGCTAAATCGGAAGCTGTAAAACTGTGATCATTAACAAAACGTTTTTCAATCATAAAAAATTGAACCTCTCAATAAATGTTTTATAGATTCATCGTAATTTTCCATTTCCAATAAGGCTTGACCTACGAAAAAATGTCCTTTGACTAAATTCGAGTCCATATCTAATGCACGCCGACAATCCGTACAGGCTTGTTCCCATTTCAATAATTTCAAAAAACATAGAGCACGATTCGTAAAATAATGCGGTATATCTGGATTTTTTATCTAGAAAATCAACACAATCTAATTTGCTACAATTAAAATATAATTCCAACTCACTATAGCTTTAGTGTAACAATTAATCGCCTCTTCATATTTTCGTAAACTAAACAAACGATTACCTTGCTCTTTCAGTTCTTTATCAGTTAGATTCGCAGTTGAATACATATGTTTACTCATTTTACTAGTTCTAGTTATATTTATATTGATATTCAATTGATTTATCGTTAATAATAATTCATTATTATCGAATTTTTTTAGATTAATTTCGCTAATTTGACGCAATTTATAAATAAATAATTGTCGAAATCTTGTAACCTAACTTTTCAAAGCGATGTCAAATAATACGTCGATAATATAGACTACTGTATATACCGACTTTACACGTATGCAACTAATTATACACTAACATATTCATTGTTTAATGCAAAATAATCGATAAGAAACGATCAAAATTATTAGAAATATATATTCTGTGGATATTTCTTTAAAAATTTTGTAGTAATGTGGTGAAATTTGCAATTTAATCATGTAAATTCCCCAAATTGTTCAATTGGCAGCACTGTTTTTTTGACATTGTGATTGAAAGAGAAGTGGATTACAATCAAATTTTCTGTGAGCTTCCACTTTTGTTTAATTTAATAATAAAAAAAAATAGTAATGAACAGATTAATTTAATTATTCGATTGAATTTAATCGATAATTGAATATTTAAAAAACGGAATAATCAAGTTTTATTGAGAATCATCTGTTATTTGACTGGAAATAGATGGAACATAATAAAGGTGAATTTCGATTGATTTTTTTCAAATTTATATCCATAACTATAATGAAAAAAAATATTGGCTTTTATGTTCAATATAATTAACATTCATTCATTTCCAGTCCCTCTTAAGAAAGACTAACCAAACTACCAAGATCCTTTTTGTAAACATTGTAAACAGAAATTCATAGAAACCCTTTTATTAACAAAATAACAAATACCATAAAATTAAAATTCAACGAGAATGAATAAAAAGAAAGAGGGTAAAATTACATTAGGAATGTTAAAAGGTAAAAAAAGGTATATATGTCGTGTTGTGTTTGTGGCTTGTTGTTAATGTTGCATTAAATATTTACTTTAGCTTATTATTTTTTTTCGATTTTTATCGAATAGAAATAGATTAGAATTGATTATTAATTTTTCAATAAAGATAGTTGCATCAGTTCCTAGAAACATGACGTCATAATTTTTTACGATAATCAATTGTTTAAACAATCAAATTGCATGCAGTTAATTATAGCTAAAGTAAATATTATGAAATAATTGGTAAATTAAATTGAAATTGTTTGAATTTAGGTAAACCTGTAACAACTTCTGTACCATCAATTACAATTAAATTTCACGCTAATGCCGAACAATTGGAAGAATTATATCCGATGAGTGATAATGATGAATCAACTGACGTTTCTACAACAATACAAACAACAGTAACGGAGACAAGTGATAAAAGTCCATTAAAATTATTTCCGCGTTTAGTAAAACGATCAACAAGTATCGATATAACACCGATAACGAAACAACAACCTGACAGTTCACCACCGTCCGATCCATGGCGATTTTTCTCCGATATTAAAGTAATCTTGAATATATCGAAATTATTTTTGAAAAAATAACTCAATTATTTTTAGGGTAAAATCACAAAAAGCGTTGAAGATAAATTGACCGAAATTAAATCGCGCAATTGCGAAGAAGGCTCACCATCTAAACAACAAATAAAAGATAATTCAAGTAGTTTGTCAGATTCTGAAGAAATATCGGAGAGTAGTTTATCGAAAACGTGCGGTTTATTATCGACAACAGAAGGTGTAGAAATGTCGACTGATGATGATAATGATGATGATAATAATGCGATTCGTATTAATAATGATGAAAATGATGATGTTAATAAGGATGATGATTTGAAAAAAATTGAAAAACCTAAACGGACTTTACGACAACGATTCAGATTATCGAAATCATCATCAACAAAATTAACAAAAAGCCAAC
>JAZBGZ010001397.1:1528-14439 GCA_037414795.1 Stenodera caucasica | reverse complement strand
TGATATATTTTCCACCAATGTATGAACAATTTCCATCATTAGAAAAGTAAGTGCTGGCAGTTGACAGTAATTTAAGCCCCATGCTTTGTTCAGACAATAACGTTTTCCCTTGACAATACTGTCAATATTATTTTATCTCTAAAATATGTACTACTATATAAACAAAGTTTGCTGAAAAATAAAAAACAATTCATATCTTGTTTTCCAATAATTGAACAATTGTGCTTATTATAGTATTACAATTGTTTTAGTTATTTATTTATGTGATTAAATACTTTTATTAAAAAAAATTTATTAACAATTTGATAAAATGTGTTAAATATAAATAGTATAAATAGTAATATGTGTATATATGTGCTTGTATATGTATGTTGTACATTATAGATGTAAAGGGCTAATGGATCGATGTGATGTATATTAAGATATTTTTTATATTTGAATGATGGTGTACAAGTTGCGAATAACACGTTGGCTAATTGCGAGAATATTTTATTGGCCGGGCGGAGAGCACAGGACCAAAATAGCTAACGTGTGGTCGGTCACATTTGTATCGCACTCATCGTTGAGAACAAATAGGGATACGGTGTCGTTTTGGAGTCACTGGAGTAGATGATACATACACACAATAAAGTGAGAATCGGTCACAACAAGGCCTTCACTACTGTGAGTCGTGAAACGATACAGCAAGTAGTAGTTAATAATCGACGAGGATGGGTCGCGTCTAGCGGGGGAAGCGGCAGCCCCCACCCCTCTATTTGGAACGCCCCTTGGCCTATCGTGACCCGAGAGTGAACCAAGGACCTCCCCGAACCGCCCAGGCCAAGTCGGTGTCGGGCCCGAGACCGAAAGGTCACTAGTAGAGGCTAGAGTGTGCCGTGGGGTTGACCTATCACCTCGAACGCGAGATACGTGCTCACCGCTACGAATGCGACATCAAGTGCAAGTCCAGGAGTTTGTGATTTTATGAAATCGGTGTTTTGGTCATGTGTTTGTGAGTGGACGTGGAGTGTCCGGACTTCGCCATGGCCCTGGTGGCCAGCTCTTGGCGCGAGTCCTCGCTCGTCAACCCTATACCAACAACCCTGAATTCATTACCAAACGGTTTAAATCCATTGCCGCCGTCGGCTAATTTAACCGCTTTACCAGCAAATATCAATCCAATAGCTCTGGATAACCAAGAGTTAGCATTAATTAATCGACAAACACCTTCGCAAAATTCTCAAAACAGCGCCACCAGCCAAGACAAAAATCAAAATATTGAATGTGTCGTTTGTGGGGACAAGAGTTCAGGGAAACATTATGGACAATTCACGTGCGAAGGTGAGCATTCTGCCACCCTCAATTAACAAATCTCGATGCCATCCAGAATTCACCCGAAACTCATACATATTCAACGGTTATGCTAATTTTTACAACTCCTAATTTCTCTTCATGCTTTGATTAATCAAACTGACATTATATTCACACTCACAACAACTTTCACGCATGAAATCGAAAAACTATTCTTTTAAACATTCGCTACATACCTGGCCTGACCTGACCTACATCCAATCCAACATACCAATCCTACCAATAAAAACATCATTTCAACGATCCCACTTTTTACAAGAGAAAAATATTTATATTCATTTATTAATATTAAATCAATAAACATACATATAAATATGTACGTACATATTCACATATTGTATCTATAAATATCTGTAAAACACCTTACTCAATTCCAACGATACATGAAAATCAAAAATTCAATAAATATATCACCTTTATACATACACTGCTAAGATACGACGCTTAATTGACATCATTTAAATAACAATTAAAATCGTAAATCATACCTACTGGAAAGAATCAATTTATAAACATTACAAAAATGCAAAATCAGAAAAGCTCATTTGTTTTCTTATTTTACAAAATACATCACTCATCAATCTATAAAACATTTAAAAAATATATAAAACTCATATCAAAATATGTATACAGATTTATCAGTTACTCTTTTTTTGATGAAATAAATAAATTGTCTAACACGTGGACAAATTGATAAATATAATCGAAAAGGGTCAATCATTATCGAAAAATAACTGTACAAAAGGTCTAGGTCAAATTATTTTCGAGTCATTTTATTTCCTTCAATTACTAAAAAATAATAATTATAAACTTATAAGTAATTATCATTGATATTTAAGGGTTGTTTTGTTCTTGATATTTTATTTTCCAATTAGGATAACATAAATTAAATCTACATAATCGTTTGAATTAATTGAAATAATTATAGCGAGGTCAGTTCATTAACATTCTCTTCAAATTATAATCAATATTTTTTTTTGCATTAAGTATTATTATCAAAAAAATCGAGTAAAAAATTGTTGAATTTGTTTAAAAATAGTTTTATGGTAATATAATAATTAGTGTTGGTTAATTGAGTGTAACCAAGACGGCATATATGATGTGGTAAATGGGGTCAATGTTGGTCAACCTTTGGAACGTTTTAATTGAGAGAGACAGGAAAAAAACGGGAACCACCTGGCAACTATAAATCGGGTCCTGGGTTTTAACATGAGTTTTCACGCCTCAAAATCCGTATAATTGTACATACATTACTAAATGCAGATTTATTCCGAATTCTCAAAATGTATTATATTCTTTTCTTCTCTATTGCGTTCGGTTGTTTTTCAATTATTATTATTATTATTATTACTATTATTATTACTATTATTATTATTATTATTATTATTATTATTATTATTATTATTAATTATTTATTATTTATTATTTATTATTTATCATCTATTATTTATTATTATTATTATTATTATTATTATTATTATTATTCTTGACAATATTGTAATAAAATACATGATGAAGTCTTAGAAAAGATACAAGAAAGAAACCTTTCTTATTAGGATTAAAATCAAAGTAAAATGGTAGGAAGTTGGTTGTTTGTGTTGAAATTGCATGAATTAGGTTTCTAAATACGTTTAAGAATAGCGCATGTGTATATTTTGAATAACGAATTAAAATCCACCCTTATTTAACGATGATTTTTATCATCAACTGTATGTATATATACTTATATTTAAAAAAAAAAAAAACAAAACAAAAAAATAAAGAATCTAGACATCGTTATAGCCCCTGTGTTGAGATTTTGACAGCCCTTTAGGGAATAGAAAAGAAAAATGAACCTTTATAAAAACATTTCAGTCATAAAACTATAAAAGAATTTGAGGGAAATACACGTATGACAGACGAATTATTACATTCGATTATTTTAACAGAACTTTATTGCTCGAAACTTTCACTTATATTGATTTTATATTTGAATTAAATTATAATCGATTATTATTCTAATATCGACTTTTATTCCAATATTTTTTTTGTAATGAAATATGATATTGTTGAACATAAACCTCACACAGGACGCTTAAATCAACATTAAAATTGTTCATTGTTGATATTTCATGGTTAATGAATCTAAAAATTATTATTACTATTATTATTATAAAAATCATTATTATTATCATTATTGTTATTATTATTTTGATGTGAATTGAACTGTCGTAATCGATTTGTAGAAGTTGATATTTATAAAATATTGTTCCTTAAAAAAGTCTGTTGCATAAAATATAATAATGCTTCGTCAGCACTCTTGCATGATAGGTGAATAACTGTTCTTGATGTTACAGGTTGCAAGTCATTTTTTAAAAGGAGTGTTCGAAGGAATCTAACATATTCGTGTCGAGGAAGCAGGAATTGCCCCATCGACCAACACCACAGGAATCAATGTCAATATTGTCGTTTGAAAAAATGCATGAAAATGGGAATGCGAAGAGAAGGTGAGCAATTATTTTATTATCTATCTATTATACAATTATTATGTATAATATTTTATTCATATATATACATAAATTACAAGTATTTTTGGATAATAATAGCGAAGCCCAAAATACTTTTGGTTGTTGATTGTTCACAACGATTCTGGTTAGGTATAGTAAGTAATTTGTAGAGAAATGCCGGAAGAAAGGACGAATTTCTCTAATGTTTTTGAAAATGTTGATAGTTTCCTTCAAAATGTCTTGATAATTTTAACAATTATAAATTTGTATTTACCTATTTAAATTTTCTTCGGTATATTTTTAACAAGTGGCTATGTCCGTTTCGTTTCAACCATTGATGATATTATTTATTATTATTATTATTATTATTATTATTATTATTATTATTATTATCATTTATTATTATTATCATTTATTATTATTATCATTTATTATTATTATTATTATTATTATTATTATTAATATTATTATTATTATTATTATTGTTATTACTAGGTATTAATAATAATTTTTTTGAGTTAGCTGTTAGCTTGATATCTATTACGTAGTTTTTTTTGGAATTATTCGTAAAGTTAATATTACCGAGGGTTTTCCCAGTCCAAGATCTCATCGTATGAAAATATTTAGGCCTTATATATTTATAACGTAGAGTGGTCGACTAGGCAAACCAACGTTATCCCTATTCTTGCAGATGATTGATCGATTTAATATACAAATACTTGACCGTAAGGTCCAACAAAGGGCCTTTCTCGTACCTTAAAGATCCTTTACCGCTTGCATATATTAACCACTGACTTCTTAAGATTAATGGTTGTGTTGGTCAGTATTCTATACAGGGAAAAATATTCACATCAATTGCAATAATACAACAAAAACAACAACAAGATACATGTATCTATATATGTATGTATGTATATGTTGTATATCCGGTACCTGGTGTTTCTATTCGCAACTTAAATAACTCTATTCTTTAAAATCACCCTATTCTATTATTTTATCAAATAGAATATATAGAACTATTTAAAATCTATCTGTTTAGTCCGCAAAATTGACGGGGAAACTCATGAAAATCTCTACTGGACATCTTCAGGGCGTTCATCTACAAAAATGAGTAAGACTCTTTTTTATTTTATTTCATTTTTGCCCTGAAGATAAAACATTTCTATTGGAAAACTAACTATATTTTATTGATTTATTTTTTTATTTATTAATAAAATAAATGTAATAGTTAGTCTTTTCATAATGAAGCATCGTTAAAAAATAATTATCAAATAATAATAATAATAATAATAATAATAATAATAATAATAATAATAATAATAATAAATAATAGATGATAAATAATAAATAATAAATAATAAATAATTAATAATAAATAATTAATAATAATAATAATAATAATAATAATAATAATAATAATAATAATAGATATGCTGTATAATATTTCTACGTAATAACAAATCGGTGGGGTCGGTAAACCGGAACCGTGATGGAGAGGATTACTGGCATATCCTTTTAATAATAGTATGTATTTAACAAAACCATACATAACGAGTAGTAGGTAGAATATAAGTAAAACTAGTTATTTGAAGGGTTCAAAAACGAAAAACTAAGAAAGATAGATAGACACCTTGCAATATGGGTAACGGATAGATGACCAGTGTCCAGTAAATATTATGTAAATCAGTATTGAGGGAAAGAATAAAATAAAGAAGGGACTTATTCAAATTGTCCTGATATTTCGTGGGAACCAGTACCTTTAAAGATTACATGAATCGTTCTCAATACTATAGTATAAGAAATATAGTTTGTGACAAGTATTATAGCGAAATTTATCCGTAACGTCCCCATATTATGTACCTTTGCATAACATTATAGGGCAATAAAATCAATCCAGGACTGGATGTAGGATTATATTCGAAAATATTAATAAAAGAAAAGAAAATACAACAACCGTCATATGTTTACATTTAGATAAAGTTGATTTTTAATAGTAAGAGATTTTTTCGTTGCTGTTTTGTCTGGTAGCGTGTGCCTATTGTGATAAACAAAACGGTTCTTTTGTGATTGTTAGACACCTGCGCTCTACCTGAAGCTGAGCTGACTCTTTGAACTATCAAAAAAAAAAAAAATGTGTCACAACTTGTGCTATTCAATTAACCAAACTTTAATTGACTGAATAATTAAAATAGATTTCACATGATTATTTCGATCATAAAATTTTCTCAGAACACCAATGACGTATATCACTAAACAAATTGATACTGATTGAATCAATTAATCAATTGATTTATCGTGATGAATAAAACTGGTATATTGAGATGAAATTTTTACTATTGTTGTTGTTGTTGTTGTTGTTGTTGTTGTTGTTGTTGTTGTTGTTGGATTTTTTTCGTTGAAATGTGGATATTTTTTGTCTATAAGCGCAATATATGAAAGTTTCATGGTCGAAATGTGTTTCGTAGAAACGAGGACCATTAGTTTTCTGACATGAGGAAGACCGTGGGACATAACAGACAGTAATCTTGTGTGCAGTACATTAATTTAATTATAGTAGCTGTTCGAGGAATATGTTTTCTTTCTAGTTCTTATTTACTGTAATATTTTACCAGAACATGGTTCATAAACGAGAAATTTGAGCTTTAGGGCAACACTGCGATTATATGTTTTGTAACCAGGGGTCAACTCATATATACCAAGTTGAGCTATAAAATACTCAGACAACCTTTCTGTTTTAAAATGACATCTCAACGATGATGGAGAAATTGTTGAATGCCGACATCACTAAATTTTTTCATCTATTAAAAATCTACAAAAATTTCATTGGACAATAACAAAATAATCACCCCAATTCCAAGTCTTAAAGGATCACATTCTTTCACGTATTCTATTCCAGTTAGATCTCAGTATTATCGCATCCTATAATTGTAGCAAAAACAACAACAACAAAGGACAGTATGATGGAGCCGGTTAAAATCTCACAAGAATCGGCTACTGATTAACATTTTAGCGTATACAGTTGAGGTGTTTATCTAGTTGAATTAACTACATATTGTTTTGACCTATTGACCTTTTGTTTTCTTTTCTCTCAATTTTTTTTTTCTGTTGAATGTAGAGTTGTTTGTTATTATATTGCACGTGAAAATGTTTTTGCGTGGAAGTCGGATTATAATTCTGATTCTTAGGTTGCTATGCTGAATGTGGTTATCGTGGGAAATGACCTTACCTGACCCTGACCCTGTAGCCTTACCAAGCGAGCAGCGACCAGAGACCAACACAGAACAACGATGGTACTCTATAACGAAGAACTTACATACATATAACAAAAAATACATATAGGTGCCTACATAAACAAAAATTCATAAAGAGAAACTAAATCAAACAACAAAATTTTTTAAAAAAAAAAACACTAATACTTTCAATCGCCTGAAGAAGATAATATTGATCCATGGTGCTAAATAGAGCGTATTAGTCATCTGAATTTGTGAATTTGTGACATTTGAAACTATCGGTACCATAATATAATAATGTAAGTGTCATACCTATAAATGTATTTGGATGAAAAACTTCTTTTTTTTTTTGAAAAACTTGAACAACAATCAATGTTAATTCAAACGTCACGGTTTATAAAAATGATCTTAGACAGCCGTGGAGCTTGATTAATGGTGTGTTATTCGTTATACGTTATGGTTCTTGAGATGCTGATGGACCTTGATATCGACCAAGATCCACAACAATCTTTCCTATGTACCTCTACCTGATTCTTATCCACTTCATCTTCAAAATCACACTAACATTACGATTCCAAATACTATCAACAAAAATCCTGTACGAAATACTATTTGAATGTGTCAAAATATTTGAGAAAAATCTAAAGTTTTCCACTTCTTTTGGGAAAAAAACCCACATTCCAAACAACTAGACATACTTATATAAATATGTATATAATTTGCAATAAGAACCTGTTTTTCAATTTGTTACCATCTCATCTTTACTGCATATTAACTTTGGCAGTAAAACAAAACTTAAAATAATAATAATAATAATAATAATAATAATAATAAATAATGAATAATAAATAATAAAATGAACAATAAATGCAATGCGAAAAACGTAACAAACATTTCTTTTGTTAGTTAGTGACGGCAGAATCTTTTCTCAGACACCATTTCGATGTTCTTCAAAATTACATGTTTAACAGTCAATAATAAAGAAATTAATTGCCCATGCGGCGTTAATGAAGCTAAAAATTCAACATTTAAATAAATCTTAACAAACCTGTAATATTATCAAATTTAAAACATTATTATTATTATTATTTTTATTATTATTATTATTATTATTATTATTATTATTATTATTTTTATTATTATTATTATTATTATTATTATTATTATTATTATTATTATTATTATTATTTTATTTTATTATTATAAATCATTATAATATATTGATGTGACGTTTGCGATAGAGTTTTCTAGATTGCTCGAATAGGTACCAAATTTTTTTTTTATTGTTGTTTAGGTATTTAAAATTCATTGCTCTTGAATTGAAAGTTGTGAATATCTCTATAAAATGGTAGGTGGATAAATATATAATACATATATACATATTTTGGTAACTCATAATTTTGTTTATTTCCTTTAAAAGGTCTCTCAAAGGTTAAATTTCATTGTTAAAACGTATATTTAAATAAAAAATGATGAAATAAATTTGAATTTTTGTCTATAGAAATGTTTCTATTGTGATTTATACTACCTGTATGCAAATATCATTTAGAATTAATCTAATATTCAAAGGGGTGAAAACAAGCCACCTGTCGCATATTTAGTTGAATGCAACATTTTAGATAAGGATTTAGCTAGTGATTTAATCTTGTTTCCGTTCAACATATCCGCACAAAATTATCAGAAATATTCAAGTTAAATACAATTTAACAAGTATCCATTCGAAAATACAAACTATTTATTATTTTTATATGAATATTTGTGTAATATATTTTTTTTTATGTGTTGGAATTTTTCAGCCGTCCAACGTGGTAGAGTTCCACCCTCTCAACCAGCTCTTCCCGGCTTACCAAATCAATTTTTAAATTCAACAGATTCAGTAACATCATCATTGAGCAATCACACATACCTAAGCAGTTACATATCGTTATTATTAAGGGCTGAACCATATCCAACTAGTCGATATGGTCAATGTATACAAGCAAATAATATTATGGGCATTGAAAATATTTGCGAATTAGCAGCACGTTTACTATTTTCTGCTGTTGAATGGGCTAGGAATATACCGTTTTTTCCTGATTTACAAGTCACAGATCAGGTAATACATATTTCACTTTGATTATAATTATTTTTCAGCTGAATAATTATTGTTGTTTTAAATTATAATTGAAAGGTTGCTCTTTTACGGCTAGTATGGTCGGAATTATTTGTTTTGAATGCCAGCCAGTGTTCGATGCCACTTCATGTTGCCCCATTAATAGCAGCTGCTGGTCTTCATGCATCACCCATGTGTGCTGATCGAGTTGTACAATTCATGGATCACATTAGGATATTTCAGGTAATTAATTAATTAATCAATCAATCAATCAATTGATTAGATTATTAATTGATTAATTATAATAATACATTTATACAGATATATTTTTTATAATTTTTATATAGGAACAAGT
Organism: Stenodera caucasica; assembly: GCA_037414795.1. NCBI lineage: Eukaryota > Metazoa > Arthropoda > Insecta > Coleoptera > Meloidae > Stenodera > Stenodera caucasica. The sequence continues at coordinate 4,926 of JAZBGZ010001397.1, read as the reverse complement.
TGAAAAATTAAAAGCACTCCATGTCGACTCTGCTGAATATTCTTGCCTTAAAGCTATTGTACTTTTTACAACTGGTAAGTGAAAATTTATTATTTTATCCTATTTTAAATTGGGAATTGATCTTTTGTATTAATTTGTATAAGTATGTGAATGACCGTAGTACCTATATTGTTTGACATTTTCACAACAAAGATAGAATATTTTGATAGTTGTTGCAACGATAAACAATGCATTGTTGAAATTGTCTCTAACGTTGGTCACCATTGTGGACTCTTGCATTATCAGTTCTTCCTGTTTTTACCCCTCCTACACCACTACCCTCTACAATATAGACCCTTTTTGTTACCTTTATACAATCAACTATTATCACATCCTTCTAATCATTACTGTATAAATGGACTGACTTGTATTTGACTGACATAAAACCTATGTATAATACTTCTAAACACTGATAACTGCCTAATTAACAACGATCGGAACCTATTCATAATGTCGATCATATCATATGATAAGTAATCAACTGAAAATAATAATAATAATAATAATAATAATAATAATAATAATAATAATAATAATAATAATAATAATAATAATAATAATAATAATGATAATAATAATAATAATAATAATAATGATAATAATAATGATAATAATAATGATAATAATAATGATAATAACAATAATGATAATAATAATAAATAAAGAAGAATATTAAGAGCAAAGGGAAAACAAAAAAAAAAAGCAAATTGTTCATTTATAAGGGAATTGCTGATCAATTTACATTCTATATTGATAATGCAAATAACTAGAAAACAGCATAATTTATATATCGAGTAGATGTGAATCTTTGGCAATCGAACATATCAAACAACTAGAACCAAAGGTTATCGGGAACTTGAGTGGGTCAATTTCAAAATCGATATATCATCATCTTTATTTCTATATAATATACATACTTTACATACATACCGGTTATAAATAGTTATTTAAAATCTATGAAGAATTGTCCCTATTTAGCGTAGTTAATTCGTATAATTCTTGACTTTATTGTTGTTAAACATTAAATTTGTTAAATAGATGTTTTATTACTGTTAATAAATATTGAGATTATTTTATTTTTTACGCTTCAGTAAAGAATTTTTAATTTTTCAAGTTTCAAATTAAAATTAAGCCAACTTTCTAAGGCGGATTTTGACAAGATATACCTATGTATATGTATATTATATACAATCCATACATACCTATACATTATACAAACACATACATACATACATATGTGTCTGAATACATATAAGAACCAAGACCGATATTGTACAATGTGATCAGGTCTTCTTGTATGTGAAGTTGGTAAGCAGGTTAGGTTACGAAAGGTCGTGACTCGTTGGTACGCCAAGGCCTGAGGCCATCAGAGTCCATGAGCCACAAGCCGCAAACGCACTCCCCGCTGCATAGCCGCCGCCACCGCATATATGAGCGCCATTTTTTTCCTTCACCCTACAAGCAAAACACTTTACGTTTCTTTAGTATACATACATACATATGAAAAACGATAATATCAAATTAAAAAAAAATTTTTTTTCAACAGATTTTTTCGAACCTTTCAAAATTAGGACTATTTTATTATATTGAACTACCGAAATCAACAATTAAATTTGAAATCTCGCATTCGAATCATAGTTGAGTTAGATTAGCGACCGATTGTTGGACCAAACAACCAAAAGGTCAAGCCTTACAGATAAGATTTCAATTTAAATTACATGGAATGCACCATTAAAGGTCTACCAACCCTCTTTCGTCTAATCACCTCTTCGCAGTTTAGTTTGGGGGTGCTGAGATTATGCACTCAAATCACAAATCGAACAAATTTACATACCTAATAGGGTGAATCTAGTTGTAAAATCTATTATTAATATTATAATCATTTGATTGATGATAATAAAAACAATTAGTTTTTGACCACATTATGTAATTGTGCAATTAACAAATAGAAAAAAATACATTGAACGTGCTGAAGCTGAGGAGCGGCACATCAAAGTAATTGCTACAGGAACGAGCCGTCCCCTTTTAACACATGTTTTGTTGTTGTCGCCAACTATTTTATAATAATTGTGGCTGTCTAATTTTTCCCAAATAATTTACAATTTCAATTATGTATTAATACGAAGTCCATTGATTTTATTGGATAATTTCAGGTGAAAATTTTTCTATTGTAAATTAATTATTATATGTATGTACTTATTACCCTTTTCAATATACATACATATAGGGCCTTTATCATCATATATAACGAGCTGCTTGCTTAGCATTAGTCGTCCGCAAACAGTGTTTTGAATATGAAATTAATCCTATAAAGACGGATTAGTTTATACTGACCATACAGGTGCTATTTCTTTTCCCTAGCTAAAATTTTATTGATTTTTTTTGACCAAATATGAGAAAATTAAGGCAAGATTTCCTGTCGATATACTCATTCTTTTTTAATAACATTTTCTTTTGATTCGATGAAAATTAAGAAAATTGATAAATTGATCTTGATTTGACCTATTTCCGAAATAGTATTTATATATCCTATACACGCTTCAAGTGATTCCTTTCCATTTTTTTTTTAAATAAGGGCTGTCTGAGAAATTTGAAAGTTAGAGGGAACGGACTGTATATAAATTATTTATCAATGAATGAAATGTTTAGTGTTTCCGGTTGATATGTTCGTAAATTCAGGGTTGCCGTAATCGCTTCCGATACTCATAATACTGCTGACATGGATAATTCCAATAATTCGACAATTTGATTCGTGATTTGAAGGAATTCGTGCATTAAATCAACCTCTAGCTATCAAAATTGATCGCATTTTAAATCGTTCAAGTGATAATTGATTCGTACATATTTCTCTTCTTATTATTATACATATATATATATATATATATATATATATATATATACTGTATACTGTATACTGTATACTGTATACATATGTATTTTGTAGATAATCTTTTTTATTTGTTCATAGGTATACGTATACCTATAGTGTCGTATACGAATCGTAACATTTGACCTATGAAAAGGTTATATTTTAGTATATTAGCGGATAAATCGTCCCTTTTGGGCTATAAATTACGTAAATTAACCCCTTATGACCTTTAGGCCTCAAAGGTAAAAAGTCATCTAGTGAACGTGTCTCTTCTAAATGCCGTTTAATCAGTAGAAATATCAAGAACAACATAAGCATCACATGAAACATCTCGTAATAGAGAACAAAATCGTTGAATTTATAAATTGTACGCCCCTTTCTGATCTTGTTTTTATGTGAATTTGACATAGGGAAACTCCCTAAAAACTCCTCAATATTAGTCATATTGTAACATATTGCTTTGCGTAATTTTTTTTTGTTGTTTTTTTTT
>JAZBGZ010001395.1:0-13791 GCA_037414795.1 Stenodera caucasica | reverse complement strand
ATAGAAATCTTTAGAATTTTTTACTATTAATTTTTTCAAGGGTTTGAATCCTGCACGTGCTATAATTGAAATTCGAAAATTCTTAGGTGGATTTACTACAAAAGAAACACCAGGACTTAATCCTACTGGTTGTGATTAGTAAATGTAAATTTGTTTTTTTGGTATTTTTGATTATAAAATTTTGGCATTGTTCGTGAAATTGTTGTGGAGGTTAATAAAATATTTTCAGGAACAAAAGTGTTGAAAATCGTTTAATAAAATATACAGAATCACTTGAAAAGCAATGTAAAAATATTGTAATTGGGGGGAAATTTCACGATTGTTTCGACTGAAACAGAAAAGTCAGCCGAAGAAAACCTGCTTTAATTGAAATTTAACTCAGATCATGACAATTGAACAAAAGAATTATCTACTGGTAAAGGCAAAAAGTTCCAGATATCATTATTTCAATATAGATCTAGGACCGTTTTCGAGTTCTCGATAAAAAAATTCAATTATTAGAAAATGTTTTTAGCGACGATCGTGATTATTTGAATACTCTCTAGCTTAGCGCCATCTGTCGGAACTAGTTTAAGCTACAATCAAATATTTGTTTACGTACTGAATTTGCTCATTTTTAAATGAGATGATAATGTGAATGAATTTTCTGAGTTCTTCAATTTCATTCTCAAATACTCATTTTATTGATAAATTGTTATTGGTATGAGAATTTAAAGGGATTAGGGTTACAAACAACCCTTTTTCTTCAACGAAAGTTGAAAGAATTCAATTCAAACAAACGAATACAAATTAATACGATCAAATTCAAATCGAATTTTAATCAAATTAAATCTTATATACGCCGATAAGTCATCACAGTAATCTTAATTAATTATAATTTGTTTAACTACTTTGAAGATAGATAGATATAGTTCCATTTCACTCTAATGTGGTCCAACTAAAAGGCAGAAAATTAGAATATTTTATAATAATTATTTATGGTCATTAAGAAGGCCAGATTATGCGTTATTTGTTTTTGAAGGGATACATTCAATGTGAGTAGATGGTCTACCATCTTCCCTTGCTCCCCCATTTGCAAATCGAGGTACTTAATTTTTATGTTAAGCTGCTCCAACTAGAACAATAAATAATTTTATAGTGATAAAAAAAGGAAAAATTTTTGGTGCTCAAATAGTTATTTAAGTGTTCAATCACCGCTGTGACGGGGGTACTCATTATTGTTTCAATAGTTTTTCACAATTAAGTTGTAATTTCTTGAGTAAAACATTTTATATAAATCAGAAATTGATGCAGAAAAAGAGATACGGCGATAATTGAACGAGAATGAGGTAGAAGACAGGTTTTCTGTTTACTTGAAAATGATCTTGAAACATGATAATTGATAACCCGATAACCCTCCTTAATTTCAGCACTCTACAACGAAGCCTAGATTATGTCAATAACAATAATACATACTATATTACAAAAGGGTGAAACATTTTTAAAAAATATAAAACTATTAAACAGTTAATAGTAAATAAATTACCTTTTATAACAAACAATTGCAATTTCACTTGAGATGTATTAAACAAAATAACGGTGTAATAACACTAATTACAAATCATAACAATTAACAGATAATAATGAAATTTGAGATGATAAAAGATGTTCCTGTTTAATCTGAGATTAAACATGTTGCCATCCACAGACTGAGTGGCGCAACGTTTCAGTCCATATTCTGAACCAAGCCAGTCGTAGTTACCATTTCATGATGCTGTTGACTCGAAATGTTATTAGGTGGTACTGATGTTTCACCAGTTCCATAAGCTACCATCAACCCCTCACTACTCTACTCTATCCCATTAACTGTACACTTAATTTGATTAGTACCACTAAGTCCATACTTAATATAAAAGAAACACCATCTTAGGTCCATACACTTGCTCTCATTCGGTCCAATATTCTGATTCATTGGCTGCACTTATGGCCATCCTCATGTGGTCGCTTAACATCAAGTCAGGAGACTCATCATGGTCGATGGCACCCACCACTCTGGCTTGGTGATTATCCAAGATGACAAGTCGCCAAGTGATCGGATGCCCGCCGTAACACCGGTTGACGTGTTTTGTGAGATGTTTATACTTGACTATGAGGTCTGGGTAATACGGGCAGACCACATAAGATTCTGGAGGCGCCGTTAGTGCTGTTTTGAAATTTGTTGTTGACATTATGAACGTATCAATGATAATAATTACTCAAACTACTCATTACCAATTTTGTTCAGTAGTTTTATAGTTCGAACATAAGTCTATGGTGCGGGGGAATTTTTCAACAATAAGGTCGAAAATTGATCGTCAAATTGCTGAGTTTGCTTTTTGTAATACAATTTGACGATTGCCTTAAAATAGGTTATTTTATTGCATCATTCTTTCCGATTCCTCGGATAACGATGCTGGTGGAAAAATTGGTCGCATCTCAAAATCTTGAGCGGGTTGTACCATTTCGGGTTTTCCTGTAGTCCGCCTTCTCAAATATTTAATCTATGTCCATATCACAAACACAATACTCACAACCATTAATGTTGTCATACAGCTGGTTACTGTTGATTGATGTTGTACCGCCTTCCAAGTATGATCTCCCAATTCTTCCTCAATTTCTTGTTCATCAGCGATAAGGGTTGAGAATGTATCTGAGTGCTTGTAAACATCTTCTCTCTTGATATCAGTAAGTTGTCTCAGTTGTTGTGACGTCATATTCAATAACAATGGTTTCACAAATGCCGCTGTGATTAGTGGATCATTTCTATGAATCATTGGTGTCAAAATATTTACCTTTGTTTTGATGATGCGACTTGGCGTAACCTGCAGGATGCCAGTACCATTGATAGACACCTCTTCTCGTAATCCGTTGTTTACACCCAACGACCTTTTCATAACTTCCATGCCTTGTGTTATCTCCAGCACAGACTGAGCTCGTAATTCTTCCGGGAGCGATGTTATCAATTTTCATTACTGGACCATTCAGTGCCGGATCTAAGCTGAATGGCGCCCGGGGCCAAATCAAAATTTAACGCCCCCTCCCCCTCCCCCCTCAGAAGACCAAAAAAAACAAAGTCAAATTTCAGAAATTGCTTTTATTATTAACAATCAAAAACAACAAACATGATAAACTCAATAAACTTAAACATTACATTCAACTTTATGTGCTTTAATTGGTGCAAAATCATCAATAACATCTTTATAGCTTAGGTTATTAGCGATATCAAATTCAGTAGATATATCACTTAAATCAGTCATCCTTTCCTGACCCATCGATGATGTCAGTAATTTTTTTATTAATTTGAGTTTACTGAATGATCTCTCTGCGGATGCAGATGTTACCGGAATTGACAAAAAAATTCTATAAGCTATTTCCATGTCCGGAAAACTAGCAGATAAATCAAAATCATGTATTAACTGAAGGATTTCTAAATGATTCATATTGCCAAAATCTTTCTCAAGGGAACTAAAGAGGTTCTTTGTACTTGTTACTTCAGTTAGAAATTCCTTTTCATCTAAATCAGAGCTGTAATGAAGGGCGATATTAACACTACAATAGTTGCATAGTTGACAAGTTCTTTCCCGTCAAGAAGATAAAATTGTCAGTCACTTTCTTAAGCTTAGTAAACCTGCAATCTAGCTGGTTAATAATTAAATCAATGGCTTCAATATAAACTCTTTTAAAATTTTCACTTTCAGAAAAGGTTGAGCCTCCATCTTGCTCCTCGTAACTGAATTGTTTTGGAATTTTCCGTTTTCTTTTTTCTTTGAAACTCGCTTCAACGTTTATTGTGGAAGCCAAGCCAGCTCCTTCCGTAATAAAATTCACAAGCTCCTCATTTCTTAATTTGATGATATTCTTTTTAAGACCTTCTATGAGCAGGCTTGCTGATGAAACAGATATGGTTTTACTCTGAAGAGCAGTATTCACTCTATCAATTTCAATGAGAATATGGTGCCAGATGGTTAAGCTACAGATAAAATTAAAATTGGATGTTTGTTTTGGAGATTTTTTTGCTGATGACACCGTCTCTTCGTTACTTTTGTTTTCAACTATCTCTTCTAATGATTTGATAATATCTGTTCGAAGCAGGTAAGGAAATCGAAACGCACTGGTTAATTTCTCATACCAAACTTAATTTATTGGGATAACTAATAGTATTTATACATCATAATCTAGGTGCTAGCCTAGATTATGTAAATAACAATAATAAATAATATATAACAAAAAATGTGAAACGTCTTCATTTATATAATACTACGTGAACTTATATTTATTTGATAGTAAAAATAATGCCGACGTTTCATAATAAATAGTTGTAGTATTCTACATAAAAAGTATGTTATTACAATTGAACAACAATTAAAAGTGTTACAATAACACTAATTACAATTGAATAGAAAAATAATAAATTTAGATATTTTGCAATATCTCACTGTTAAATCTGAGATTAAGCATGCTGCCACCCACAAATTGAGTGGCGCAACGTTTCAGTCCATATTCTGAACCAAGCCAGTCGTAGTTACCATTTTATGATGCTGTTGACTCGAAATGTTGTTCTGCTATTTCACCAGTTCCATAGGCTCCCATCAACCCCCCACTATTCTAATTTATCCCATACACTATAATTATCCCATACTTAAATAATCACTACACTAACCCATATTTGTTGCCTCGCCCGTTACCATGTTTTGTATAACGATGAATATTTCAATTGAATGTTCTGTTGTAATGTCTTCACCGCATCCACACCAATGTGTGGATATCTGGGGTTCAGATACATCCACCAGTCAACATCAGTTAACTGGGAGGCTTCGAATGAGAACCCTATCATCCTAGCCTGGACACGGCTCAGGGTGATGAATTTTTGTAGTACTATGTTCGAATTCACTAGAGGGTGTGCCCTCTTCAGATGTCTTTTCAGATTTTCCACCAGACAATAGTGAGTCGGATCAAATGGGCATACCACTACTTGCCCCCTAGCTGGTGAAGTCTTGATTTGAATAGCTGCTTCTGAAGAATACGGTAAGAACCGTTCGAATTGACTTGATGACATGTTACGACTGTTTCTCTATTATTGGGTTGCTCAAAACTAACCATCACTACCTTTTGTCGGTGTTTTTATAGTTTGACTATTAGTTTATGATGCGGGGGAATGTTGTTAACCATAAGGTCGAAAGTTGAACGTCAAATTGCTGAGTTGCATTTTGTAATACAATTTGACAATTGCCTTTAATTAGGTTACTTATTGCATCATTCTTTCCGATTCTTCGGATAACGATGCTGATAGGAAAATTGGTCGCATCTCAAATTCTTGCGCAGGTGATACTAATTCAGATCCTTTTGTATTCCGCATTCTCAAATATTTAACCGATGTCCGTATCACAAATACAAGAATCACAATCAATAATGTTGTGATACAGCTGGTTATCGTTGAATGATGCTGTATTGACTTCCAAGTGTGATCTCCCAATTCTTCCCTGATTTCTTGCTCATCAGTTATAAGGGTTGAGAATGTGTCTGAATGTTTGTAGACATCATCTCCTTCCACAACTGTGATTTGTTTCGGTTGTTGTGACGTCATATTTAACAACAATGGTTTCACAAATACTGCTGCAATTCGTGGAGCATTTTTATGAATTGTTGGTGTCAAAATATCTTGCTTCGTCTTGATGATGCAACTTGGCGAAACCCGCAGGATGCCAGTACCATTGATAGCAATCTCTACTCGTGCTCCGTTGCAGATGATAGTTAGTTTGACCTTTTTAGGTGTAATATACATCCATGTGTTGGCTGCATACAGTTTTTTCCAGATTAAACTATCAATGCGATATTTATTCGCATTGCACGTTTTCTCATCAGATCTTCGATAGATTTGATCAATCAAACAATTTGGATTATTTTCCATATTGTGTACAATGGATGGAGAACACAAAAATTTTGTTTCATCGACGACGATTCTGTTGTCAAACTCTTCCTGACTTATCTCAAAATATAGTAATGCATCATAATCAATTGCTAACAATCGATTTGAAACATCAATAGCCATGAAGGTGTTGTTCTTGATCTCTGATGGTACAGATGTTATTTTGACAACTGTATATTCTGTTTGTTACGCAATAGTGAAATAACTATGTACAAGAATGTTGTCCTCATCATTTTTTACTGTGTTAGTTATCAGCTGTGTCATTATCTTGATTCCTGATGGTAGTTTTTCATTTCCCTTTTTAGCCAACTTATCTACTCCTTGTGGTGAGATGAAATCGAAGACGTCACCAGTTCCCAAATATAGGTTAAGAAGTTGATTGTAAAACTTCTTTAATTCAATTCTTCTAAATAATTGATTGCTACTTGATAAGCGCCTAATATTTTGATGTTGAAACTGTTTTTATCTATATTGCTGAACCACCTACTCATGCTATTGATTGCATTGAGTCCTTGATTCAGTTTAACTCGGAAATGGCCTAATTTCGTTTCAATTCTTGACTCTGTTTTATTGAGCTCAGCTAATGTCGACAGCATTAGTTTTGTTTGATGATTGGATGTTCGGATCAGATCTTGTTGATTTTTATCCAATGTTTTAATATCTCGATAAATTTTATCATTGACACCAAATATTGAGGTAAGTAAATTTCCTAATACTCCTCTTTGATGTCGAATATTTGCAAAGTTTTTTAATCGTTGCAAATTCCATTGTAACGTGTCTGTTAATTTCTTGCCAGTGTCGCAAAGTTTGTTAATTTGTTCCGAGACCTGATTAATTTCCATTTCATCATTTAATATTTTTGATTTGGGAAAATTAATCTCAATTCGGAATATTCCTCTCTCAATGCTGGTGTATCCAACTGATTCAAATATATAATCCTGGTTGTTGTTTGATACATAGTATAGTTGCTATGTACCGGATTCGTCATTGTGAATATTAACAACATCATTATCAAATTGCTGACTGTAGTCTTCTTTTTCATGACCTTATTATTTTTTACTGAGTTACTTCCTGTGTTTTGGGCTGGTGTTTCATCATTACATTTTTCCGAATTGACATTATCTGCAGTTGGTAGTACCACTAATTTGGTAATTGGTCGTTTACATTTGGAGCCCTTAAATTGCTGTAGTTCAGCCACTCTGACAACTCCTTTTCCATCTTCAAAAGTCTGTATAACTCTTGCAAGTGGCCAGCTACTCGACGTGATGTTGTCATCTCCGATCTGGATGTTTCTTCCTTCGAATTTCCATTTATATCGCTGCTGGAGTGTTGATAGGTAGTCTGTCGACCAGATTTTCCAAAAATCTCTCTTGATTTTTCCCATTAACTTCCATTTTGTTAATAAGTTCGCTCTTGGTTTGGACTTACCAATGTTATCTGGATTTTTCTTGAATGGGATCTTGACTGTGTATGTTCCGTCATCGTTTCTAATATGAGTTTTTATGTAATTTTGCTCACATTCTTTTTCTTCATGTGATAATTGACTTGTTCCTGGTACTTCTTCTAGCTCCCAGAATCTGCTCAACTGTTGATCTTCTGTTCTCGTAACCATGCTAACCACTTGTATTGTTGGTGCTCTTTCTTTTGTTGCTGTACCTGACACGATCCACCCCAATTCTGTATTTTGTTTTATTAACCCTTTGTTCGACTTTTTCAATCCCTCAACCACTATTTGACTAAATTCTTCAGCCCCAAGTATCATGTCGATTGGACCCGGCTTGTGATAAGTTGGATCAGCTAATATTTCATCCTTGATTTCGTTCATCTCAAGATATTTCAGTTGATTACTTGGCAATGGTTTGGTTATTTTTGATAGGATAAAGGCTTCTGTTGATAACTTATAGTGGCTTGGAATTCTTGGTTGTATCTCCAACATGATCTTGTGTTTTGCAGTTGTTGTATTGTCATGCCCAAGGCCAGAAATTTGTGTCTCAACCTTCTGTTTCGGTAGTACCAATAATTGTGCAGCTTCTTCAGTTACAAGTGTGGCTTGAGATCCGGGATCAATTAAAACTCTGAGGTACTCCAGTGATCCAGATGATGATTTCGCCTTGACTATTACTGTTGCCAATACATCTTTTTCCCGTCTCCCTATATGACTTGCGACTTTTGTCGAGTTTTGATTGGACGACTGTTTATCAGATTGAAATCTTTTTTCAGCTTCCTTGTTCTCTTTCGGTGACTATTGCTGTTTTTTATCTCTTTGTTGAGAATTATGTAACATTGAATGATGTTGCCTGTTGCATATACTACATCCTCTTTTGCTGGAACATTTTTGAAATCTATCATGTTCCAGACAATTAGTCCACAATCGTCGATGATTCGATATTTTTCAGTTGTTGACAGATTTCTAAATTCTGAGCACGTCACGATAGAGTGGCGTTGCTTTTCCAGAGAAGATCGGTAATTTTAATTGTGGCAGACTTAGGTTTATTATCCGCGATTCATCTACACTTAGGTGTACATCGGATTGAGTCTCGTCTTGGAGAACTGCCAAAATTTTCCCTACCTCTACTTCTAATGCCCAATACTCATCAGGCTGTTGTTCAACGGCACCACCCATCAATGCTTCTACGCGTATTTGTTTGATGTCGAACCATTGGCTTGAAATGTCGCTGCGCAACGATTTAATATATGTTGCGGCGTGATCTGGACTTTTATCCAGAATTTTATACGTATTTTGTATTTTTGTTGAGATATCATTCAAATAAATCTCTAACATTTTTATTTTATGATCGCTTCTTTCTTCGATTCTTACCGTTTTACTAGTAGACTGTTGTGCTACAAGTGGTACTTCGACTTCATCTGCCTTTTCTTGTTTAAATGAGAGCAGATAATTACGAGCTTCTGTAATGCCGCTCATAAATTGTGATAAAAAATCTTTCTCATAATAATTATGCTCTGGACAATTCAATGTTTCCATTTTTGCATTATTTTTCCTGAATTGATTCAAATGATCATCAAGAACTTTCAAACGAGCATCAATGTATACCGCTGTCTTTTTATGCGTTGAGTCTTTTCTCCAATTTGTATGATTTTTTGAAATTGACTCACCCAGTTTTTGCTGTTCTTCAGCTAATTGGTTCATTTCTTTGGCTTGTGGTGTCGTCAATTTCACTGATTCGTTGTGTTTCTGCAACCACCTTTCTTCCCAACTGTGGGCACTTGTGAAATTTCACTTGTTGATTGTTTTAATTTATTTTAATGATCACTCTCCAAATTCTTTTGATTTGGATGATGTGATGGCAAATTAATTTTTGTACGAAATTAATTTTTTACTTTATTGATACTGTGAATTCCAGCCTCAGACTCCAAATAATTATGGCTTGGTTCAGTGTCTTGGTTCAACGTTGGCTCGAAGGACCGATGTTCGAAGTAGGTAAGGAAATATAAACGCACTGGGTAATTTCCAATACCAAACTTAATTTATTGGGATAACTAATCGTATTTATACATCATAATCTAGGTGCTAGCCTAAATAATATATAACAAAAAAAGTGAAACGTCTTCAATTACATACTACTTGAACTTATATTTATTTAATAGTAAAAATAATGACGACGTTTCATAATAAATAGTTGTGGTATTCTACATAAAAAGTATGTTACTACAATTGAACAACAATTAAAAGTGTTACAATAACACTAATTACAATTAAAGAGATAAATAATAAACTTCGATATGATGCAATATCTTCCTGTTTGATCTGAGATTAAACAGTCATCGTTTCTGATGTGAGTTTTTATGTAATTTACCTCACATTCTTTTTCTTCAGTTGATAGTTGACTTGTTTCTGGTACTTCCTCTAGCTCCCAAAATCTGCTGTATGCCGCTGTTTTCTTATGCGATGAGTCTTTTCTGCAATCTGTATAATTTTTTGTAATTGACTCACCCAGTTTTTGCTGTTCTTCAGCTAATTGGTTCATTTCTTTCGCTTGTGATGCCGTCATCTTCACTGATTTGTTGTGTTTCTGCGACAAACTTCACCACTTTTCTTCCCAAATTCTGGGCACTTGTGAACTTTCATTTTTTGATTATTGCACTTTATTTTAATGATCACTCTCCAAATTCTTTCGATTTGGAAGTAGTGATTGCAGTTTAATTCTTGTATTAAATTAAATTATAATTATGTTGAGTTACTGTGGAGTCCAGCCTCAGACTACAATCAATTGTGGCTTGGCTCAGTATCTTGGTTCAGCGTTGGCTCGAAGGACCAATGTTCGGAGCAAGTAAAGGGTTATAGAAAACGCGTTGGTGGTAACTCTAATAACGTACTGTACCGTACTCACTTTATTCACACAAAAATTAAAATATTTACAATCTAGGGGTTGACCTAGATTATATTCAAATTAATTGTCAAAAGACAATAATACAAAATATAACAAAAGTGAAACGTTTTACAAAATATATTACAAAAATTGTGAAGCGTTTCAAAGTACAATAATTTATAACGTTTCATTATTAAACGATTGCAATTGTCTACAATGTCTGCAAATTATAAATGTGTTAATGTAACACATAATATTACAAATTATAACAATTATGAAAAAAATAGCAAAATTTAGGCTGATGAGATTTCCCTGTGTAATCTGAGATTAAACACAATCGCTAAGGATCGATCTGAAACATCAATGGCCATGAAGGTGTTGTTCTTAATCTCTGATGGTACAGATGTTATTTTGACAACCGTTTATGTAGCAGGTGAAGAAATCATAAATGCACTGTAAAAATAATGATGACGTTTCATAATAAATAGTTGTAGTATTCTACATAAAAAAGTGTGTTATTTTATTACAATTGATAACAAGATGCTGTTGACTCGAAATGTTGTTAGGTGGTACTGATGTTTTACCAGTTCCATAAGCTCCCATCAACCCCTCACTACTTCACTTTATCCCATTAACTATACACTATAAATATCCCATAATTAATTAATCACTACACTAAACCATTTGAATGATAACATTTAACTCAATTAGTTGCCTTGTCTGTTACCATGTTGAATACAACGATGAATATTTCAAGTGGATATTTTCTCGTAATGCCTTTACCGCATCCAAACCAATGTGTGGATGTCTGGGGTTCAGATACATCCACCAGTCAACATCAGTTAACTGGGAGGCCTCGAATGAGAACCCTAGCATCCTAGCCTGGACACGGCTCAGGGTGATGAATTTTTGTAGTACTATGTTCGAATTCACTAGAGGGTGTGCCCTCTTCAGATGTCTTTTTAGATCTTCCATCAGACAATAGTGGGTCGGATCGAATGGGGACACCACTAATTGTCCCCTAGCTGGTGAAGTCTGAATTTGAATAGCAGCTTCCGAAGAATACGGAAAGAACTTTTCGATTTGATTTGATGACATGTTGTTACAAACTGTTTCTTGATTATTAGGTTGCTCAAATCTACCTTTTGTCGGTGGTTTTATAGTTTGACTATTAGTTAATGATGCGAGGGAATTTTGTTAACCATAAGGTCGAAAGTTGAACGTCAAATTGCTGAGTTGCATTTTGTAATACAATTTGACAATTGCCTTTAATTAGGTTACTTTATTGCATCATTCTTTCCGATTCTTCGGATAACGATGCTGATGGAAAAATTGGTCTCATCTCAAGTTCTTGCGCGGGTGGTACTAATTCAGATCTTCTTGTATTCCACATTCTCAAATATTTAACCGATGTCCATATCACAACTACAAGAATCACAATCAATAATGTTGTGATGCAGCTGATTATCGTTGAATGATGCTCTGTTGACTTCCAAGTGTGATCTCCCAATTCTTCCCTGATTTCTTGCTCATCAGCTATAAGGGTTGAAAATGTGTCTGAATGTTTGTAGACATCTTCTCCCTTAACAACTGTGATTTGTTTTGGTTGTTGTGACGTCATATTTAACAACAGTGGTTTCACAAATGCTGCTGCAATTCGTGGAGCATTTTTATGAATTGTTGGTGTCAAAATATCTTGCTGCGTCTTGATGATGCAACTTGGCGAGACCCGCTGGATGCCAGTACCGTTGATAGTAATCTCTTCTCGTGCTCCGTTGCAGATGATAGCTATTTTGACTTTTGTAGGTGTAATATACATCCATGTGTTGGCTGCGTACAGGTTTTTTCCAGATGAATGTATCAATGCTATATTCATTTGCATTACAAGTTTTCTCATCAGATCTTCGATAGATCTGATCAATCAAACAGTTTGGATTATTTTACATGTAATGGACAATGGATGGAGAACACAAAAATTTTGTATTATTAATGACGATTCTGTAGTCAAACTCTTCCTGACTTATCTCAAAATATAGTAATGCATCATAATCAATTGCTAACAATCGATTAGAAACATCAATGGCCATGAAGGTCTTGTTCTTGATCTCTGATGGTACAGATTATTTCGATTGATTATTTTGACAACTGTATATTCTGTTTGTTCAGCAATAATGAAAAAACTATACACAAAAATGTTATTGTCATCATTTTTTACTATGCTATTTACGATCTGTATCATTATTTTAATTCCTGATGGTAATTGTTCGTTCCTCTTTTCAATCAATTTATCCACCCATTGTGGTGAGATGAATTTATATACATCACCAATTCCCAGATGAAAATTGAGAAGTTTGTTGTAAAATGTATTCAATTCTTCTAGATAATTGATCTCTACTTGATACGCGCCTAATATCTTAATATTCAAACTGTTTGTATCTATCTTGCTGAACCATCCACTCATGCTGTTAATTGCATCAAGTTCTTGGTTCAACTTTACTTGAAAATGTTCCAGTTTTGTTTCGATTTTTGACTCTGTCTTATCGAGCGCGGCTAACGCTGACAGCATTAATTTCGTTTGATAATTAGATGTTCCGGTCAAATCTTGTTGATTTTTGTCCAAGGTGTGTCAATGCCTCGATAAATTGAATCATTGATTCCAAATATTGAGGTGAGTAAACTTCCTAACACTCCTCATTTGACTGTGGTCTTACTTTTGATGATCTTATTATTTTTCGTTGAACTGCTTCTTGTACTTTGAGCCGGTGTTTTGTCATTGATTTCTGCTGAATTGATATTATCTGCAATTGGTAATGACACTAATTTGGTAATAGGTCGTTTACATTTGTTTACTTTAGCTTGTTGGAGCTCAACAACTCTGATGATCCCCTTTGCATTACTCGGCGTAATGTTATCATCTTTTATCACCAAGAAATCTCCGATTTAGATGTTCCTTCCTTGGAATTTCCATTTCTATCCTTATTGGAGTGTCGATAAGTAATCCGTTGACCATATTTTCCAAAATCTCTCTTGATTTTTACCATCAACTTCCATTTTGTTGATAAATTAGTATCAATGTATCTATCGATCTATCGATGTATCTAATAGATCAACTTTGAATCTGAAGTTATCTTCGAGAGGGTTTCAGTTTACACCCAACGACCCTTTCATAACTTTCATGCTTTCTATTATTTCTAACACATATTGATCTCGTAATTCTTCCGGGAGCTATGTTATCAATTTTAGTTCATTACTGGACCATTTTCTCAACGTCAATCTTTTTTTTTTTCAATATCATTATTATTTATTTTTGTAATTGGATACTTTCCTCTATTGTGTCAATACCAGACATTAAATCGTCAACGTAAAAGTCTCGTAATGCAATTTTTGCTGCATCAGGGAATTCCCTCGGGGAAGGAACACTACGGTACCTACTATTTGGGTTCGACGCGTTGCCGTTTTATTTTGTAATTCGATTGGGTAACTGAAATTTTAGCTCAATAATTTTTTCGTTTTTTTTGG
>JAZBGZ010001394.1:0-10593 GCA_037414795.1 Stenodera caucasica | reverse complement strand
CCAATCACCATTGACTTTTTTTCATTCGAGTTACAATTTAAGGGAGGAATAAAGCAGTTGGTTCTAGGGATGAAGCGGTCAACGGAGACCGATGAAATCACCTACAAAATATATTCAGCAAATATCGAACACATTCACCAAGTGCCAGCATTTCAAATCAACTGCACTCGAAATTACGGGTTGGGGATGGCTGAAGAAATAACATCTTTTAGAAAAAATTCAACAATATCAAAGTTGTTTTGAATGATTTCTCAATAAAATTGAGAGAGACTGAATATATACTGGCATGGATTTTCTGAGGTTATCCAATCACCATTCACTTCATTCCATTAAGGTCACAATTTGAGGGAGGAATAAAGCAGTTGATTCTAGGGGTGAAGCGGTCAGCGGGCACTGATGAAATCACCTACAAAATATATTCAGCAGCCATCGAACACACTCACCAATTGCCAGCATTCCAAATCAACTGATGTCGAAGATACGGGTTGGGGGTGGCTTGAAAAATAACATTTTTTAGAAAAAATTCAACAATATCAAAATTGCTTTTGAATGATTTCTCAATAGAAGTGCGAGAGACTGAAGAGATACTTGCATGGATTTTTTGGGTACCTCCAATCACCTTTGATTTTTTTTCATATAAATTCCATTTTAAGGGAGGTATATAGCTGTTGGTTTCAGGGGTAAAGCGTTTATCGGAGACCGATGAAATCATCTATTGAATCTATTCAGCAGCCATCGAACACATTCACCAATTGCCAGCATTACAAATCAAATGAAGTCAAAGATACGGGTTAGGGGTGGCTGAAAAAGTAACATCTTTTGGAAAAATTTCAACAATATCAAAATTCTTTCGAATGATTCGTTAATTAAATTGAGGGAGACTTAATAGATCCTTGCATGGATTCACTGAGTTCATCCAATCACCATTTACTTCTCACTATTAAAGTTACAATTCAAGGCAGGAATAAAGCGGTTGGTTCTGGGGGTTAAGCGGTCAGCGGAGACCGATGAAATCACCTACAAAATCTATTCAGCAGATATCGAACACATTCACCAAGTGCCAGCATATCAAATCAACCAAAGTCGAAAGTACGGGTTAAGGGTGGCTGAAAAAATAACATCTTCAATAAAAAATCCAACAATATCAAAATTACTTTTGAATGATTGCTCAATAAAATTGAGAGAGACTGAAGAGATACTCGCATGTTTTTCTTAGTTCATCCAATCACCTTTGACTTCTTTCTATCCAAGCTATAATTCAAGGAAGAAATGAAGCAATTGGTTTTAGGGGTAAAGTGGTCAGCGGAGACCGATGAGATCACCTACAAAATCTATTCAGCAGCCATCGAACACATATACAGTTGCCAGCATTCCAAATCAACTGAAGTCGAAGATACGGGTTAGGGGTGGCTGAAAAAATAACATTTTGTAGGAAAAATTCAACAATATCAAAATTGCTTTTGAATGATTGCTCAATAAAATTGAGAGAGACTGAAGAGATCCTTGCATGGATCTTCTGAGTTCATACAATCACCATTGACTTTTCCTCATTTGAGTTACAATTTAAGGGAGGAATAAAGCAGAATGTTCTAGGGGTGAAGCGGGCAGCGGAGACCGATGAAATCATCCACGAAATCTTTTCAGCAGCCATCGAACACATTCACCAATTGCCAGCATTCCAAATCAATTGAAGTCGAAGATGCGGGTTAGGGGTGGCTGAAGTAATAACATCTTTTAGAAAAAATTCAACAATATCAAAATTGCTTCTGAATGATTGCTCAATGAAATTGAGAGAGACAGGAGAGATACTTGCATGTTTTTCTAATTTCATCCAATCACCATTGACTTTTTTCCACATAAATTCCAATTTAAGGGAGGAATAGAGCGGTTGGTTCTAGGGATGGGGCGGTCAGCGGGGACCGATGAAAACACCTATTAAATCTATACAGCAGCCTTCGAACACATTCACCAATTGCCAGCATTCCAAATCAACTGAAGTCAAAGTTACGGGTTAGGGGTGGCTGAAAAAAACCATTTTCTTGGAAAAAATTCAACAATATCAGAATTGCTTTTGAATGATTCGTCAATGAAATTGAGAGTGACTGAAGAGATACTTGCACATATTTTCTGAGTTTATCTAATCACCATTGACATTTTTCATATAAATAACTATTTAAGGGTGAAATAAAGCAGGTGGTTCTAGGGGTGAAGCGGTTAGCGAGGACCGATGTAATCAATTACAAGATCTATTCAGCAGTCATCGAAAACATTCACCAATTGCCAGCATTTCAACTGAAGTCGAAGAATGGGTTAGGGGTGGCTGAAATAATATCATCTTTTAGAAATAATTCAATGATATCATAATTGCTCTTGGATGATTTCCCAATAAAATCGAGTAAGACTGGAGATATACCAGCCTGGATTTTCTAGGTTTATCCAATCACCATTGACTTTCTTCCTTTTAAGTTACAATGTAAGGGAGGGAAAAAGAACTTGCTTCTAGGGGTGAAGCGGTCATCGGAGACCGATGAAATCACCTACAAAATTTATTCAGCAGTCATCGAACACATTCAGTAATTGCCAGCATGCCTAATCAACTGAATTCGAAGTAAGGGATTAGGGGTGGCTGAAAAAATAACATCTTTTAGAAAAAATTCAACGATTTCGAAATTGCTTTTGAATGATTTCTCAATTAAATTGAGAGAGACTGAAGAGATACTTGCATGGATCTTCTGAGTTCATCCAATCACCATTGTTTTTTTCTCATATGAATTCCAATTGGAGGGAGGAATAAAGAACTTGCTTCGAGGGGTGAAGCGGTCATCGGAGACCGATAAAATCACCTACAAAATCTATTTAGCAGCCATCGAACACATGCACCAATTGCCAGCATTCCAAATCAACTGAAGTCGGAGTTACGGGTTAGGGGTGGCTAGAAAAATAAAATTTTTAAGAAAAAATTTAACAATATCAAAATTGCTTTTGAATAATTCCTCAATAAAGGTGAAAGAGACGGAAGAGATACTTGCATGGATCTTCTGAATTCGTCCAATCACCATTGTTTTTTTCTCATATAAATTCCAATTGAAGGGAGCAAAAAAAAACTTGCCTCTAGGGGTGAAGCGGTCATCGGGGACCGATGAAATCACATACAATATCTATTCAGCAGCTATTGAACACATTCACTAATCGCCAGCATTCCAAATCAACTGAAGTCGAAGTTACGGGTTAGGGGTGGCTAGAAAAATGAGATTTTTCAGAAGAATTTCAACAATATCAAAATTGCTCGTGAATGATTTCTCAATAAAAGTGCAAGAGACGGAAGGGATACTTGCATGGATTTTCTGAGTTCATCCAATCACCATTGTGTTTTTCTCATAAAAATTTCGATTGAAGGGAGAAAAAAAGCAGTTGGTTTTAGGGGTGAAGCGGTCTCCGGAGAAGAATGAAATCACATAAAAAATCTATTCATCAGCTATCAAACATATTCACCAACTTACAGCATTCCATATCAACTGAAGTTTGAGTTGAGGTGGGGTGGATGGAAAAATAACATTTTATAAGCAAAAGTCATCAATATCAGAATGGCTTTTTAATAATCACTCGATCAAATTGAGAGAGACTGATGAGATACTTGCATGGATTCTCTGAGCTCCTCCAATCACCATAGACTTTTTTTCATATTAATTCTAATTTGAGGGAGGAATATAGCAGTTGGTTCTTGGGGTGAAGCGTTCATCGGAAACCGATAGAATCACCTACAAAAACTATTTAGCAGCCATCGAACACATGCACCAATTGTCAGCATTTCAAATCTAATGAAGTCAAAGTTACGGTCTAGGGGTGGCTGACAAATAAACATTTTTTATAAAAAATTCAACAATTTCAAAATTGCTTTCGAATGATTTTTCAATAAAATTGAGAGACTGAACAGATACTTAGATTGATTTTCTGAGTTCATCCAATCACCATTGACTTTTTTTCATATAAATTTCAATTCAAGGGAGGAATAAAGCAGTTGGTTCTAGGGATAAAGCGTTCATCGGAGACTGATGAATTCACATAGAAAATGTATTCATCAGCCATCAATTTTCAGCATTCCAAATCAACTGAAGTCGAAGTTACGGACTAGAGGTGGCTGGAAAAATAACATTTTTTAGAAAAAATTTAACAATATCAAAAATTGATTCTGAATAATTTCTCAATTAAGGTGAAAGAGACGAATGAGATACTTGCATGGATTTTCTGAATTTATCCAATCACCATTGTTTTTTTCTATATATAGTCCAATTTGAGGGAGGAAAAAAGCAGTTGGTTTTTGGGGTGAAGCGGTCATCGGAGACCGATGAAATCACCTACAATATCTATCCAGCAGCTATCGAACACATTTATCAATTGCCAGCATTTCAAATCAACTGAAGTCCGAGTTACGGGTTAGGGATGACTGAAAAAATAATATATTTTAGAAAAAATTCAACAATTTCATAATTGCTTTTAAATGATTTCTCATAAAAATTGAGAGAGACTGAATAGATACTTGCATGGATCTTCTGAGTTCATCATTGTTTACCATTGACTCTATTTCATATAAATTCCAATTTGAGGGAGGAAAAAAGCAGTTGGTTTTTGGGGTGAAGCGGTCATCGGAGACCGATGAAATCACCCACAAAATCTATTCAGCAGCCATCGAACACATTCACCAATTGCCAGCATTCCAAATCAACTGAAGTCGAAGTTACGGACTAGGGGTAGCTGAAAAAATAACACATTTTAGAAGAAATTTAACAATATCGAAATTGCTTTCAAATAATTTCTCAATACAAGTGAAAGAGACGAATGAGATACTTGCATGGATTTTCTGAATTCATCCAATCACTATTGTTTTTTTTTCATATAAATTCCAATTTAAGGGAGAAAAAAAGCGGTTGGTTTTTGGGGTGAAGCGGTCATCGGAGACCGATAAAATCACCTACAATATCTATCCAGCAGCTATTGAACACATTTATCAATTGCCAGCATTTCAAATCAACTGAAGTCGGAGTTACGGGTTAGGGATGACTGAAAAAATAATATATTCTAGAAAAAATTCAACAATTTCAAAATTGCTTTTGAATGATTCGGCAATAAAATTTAGAGATACTGAAAAAGTACTTGCATGGATTTTCTTAGTTCATCCAACCATCATTGACTTTCTACCATTCAATTTGCGATTCAAGCGAGGAATGAAGCAGTTGGTTCTAGGGGTGAAGCGTCCAGCGCAGACCGATAAAATCACCCACAAAATACATTCAGCAGCCATCGAACACATTCAGTAATTGCCAGCATGCCTAATCAACTGAATTCGAAGTAAGGGGTTAGGGGTGGCTGGAAAAATAACATTATTTAGAAAAAATTCAACAATTTCGAAATTGCTTTCGAATGATTTGTCAATTGAATTGAGAGAGACTGAAGAGATACTTGCATGGATTTTCTGAATTCATCCAATTACCATTGTTTTTTTCTCATATAAATTCCAATTGAAGGGAGGAAAAAAGAACTTGCCTCTAGGGGTGAAGCGGTCATCGGAAACCGATGAAATCACCCACAAAATCTATTCAGCGGCCATCGAACACATTCACCAATTGCCAGCATTACAAATCAACTGTAGTCGAAGTTACGGACTAGAGGTGGCTGGAAAAATAACATTTTTCAGAAAAAATTCGACAATCTCAAAATTGCTTTTTTGATTTCTCACTGAAATTGAGAGAGACTGAACAGATACTTGCATGGATTACCAAGTTTATCCAATCACCATAGACTTTTTATCATATAAATTCCAATTCAAGGGAGAAATACAGCAGTTGGTTTTTGGGGTGAAGCGTTCATCGGAGACCGATGAAATCACCTACAAAATCCATTTAGCAGCCATCGAACACATGCACCAATTGCCAGCATTCCATATCAACTGAAGTCGAAGTTACGGTCTAGGGGTGGCTGACAAATGAACATTTTTTAGAAAAAATTCAACAATTTCAAAATTGCTTTCGAATGATTTACCATTAAAATTGAGAGACTGAACAGACACTTGCATGGATTTTCTGAGTTCATCCAATCACCATTGACTTTTTTTCATATAAATTCCATTTCAAGGGAGGAATAGAGCAGTTGGTTCTAGGGATAAAGCGGTCATCGGAGACTGATGAATTCACATAGAAAATCTATTCATCAGCCATCAACTTTCAGCATTCCAAATCAACTGATGTCGAAGTTACGGGTTAGGGGTGACTGAAAAAATAACATTTTTCAGAAAAAATTCAACAATATCAAAATTGCTTTCGAATGATTCGTTAATAAAATTGAGAGAGAATGAATAGATACTTGCATGGATCTTCTGAGTTCATCATTGTTTACCATTGACTCTTTTTCATATAAATTCCAATTTAAGGGAGGAAAAAAGCAGTTGGTTTTTGGGGTGAAGCGGTCATCGGAGACCGATGAAATCACCTACAATATCTATTCAGCAGCTATCGAACACATTTATCAATTGCCAGCATTTCAAATCAACTGAAGTCGGAGTTACGGGTTAGGGGTGACTGAAAAAATAACACATTTTAGAAGAAATTCAACAATATCAAAATAGCTTTTGAATGATTCGTTAATAAAATTGAGAGAGACTGAATAGATACTTGCATGGATCTTCTGAGTTCATCATTGTTCACCATTGACTTTTTTTTATATAAATTCCAATTTAAGGGAGCAAAAAAGCAGTTGGTTTTTGTGGGTGAAGCGGTCATCGGGGACCGATAAAATCACCTACAATATCTATTCAGCAGCTATCGAACACATTTTTCAATTGCCAGCATTTCGGATCAACTGAAGTCGTAGTTACGGGTTAGGAGCGACCGGAAAAATAATATTTTTTAGAAAAAATTCAACAATTTTATAATTGCTTTTGAATGATTGCTCGTAAAAATTGAGAGAGACCGGAGAGATACTTGCATGGATTCTTTGAGTTCATCCGATCACCATTGACTTTTTTTCATTTAAGTTTCAATTTGAGGGAGGCATAAAGTAGATGGTTCTAGGGGTGAAGCGGTCGGCGAAGTCCGATGAAATCATCAAAAAGATCTATTCAGCAGCCATCGATCACATTCATCAATTGCCAGCATTCCAAATGAACTGAAATCGAATAACGGGTTAGGGGTTGCTGAAAAAATAATATTTTTTAGAAAAAATAAAACAATTTATAATTGCTCTCGAATGATTTCTCATGAAAATTGAGAGAGACTGAAGAGATACTCGCAAGGGTTTTCTGAGTCCAACCAATCACCATGGACTTTTTTCATATAAATTACAATTCAAGGGAGAAATACAGCAGTTGGTTCTAGGGGTGCAGCGGTCATCGGAGACCGATAAAATCACCTACAAAATCTATTCAGCAGCCTTGGAACACTTTCACCAATTGCCAGCAGTTCAAATCAACTAAAGTCGAGTTACGGGCCAGGGATGACTGTAAAAATAACATTTCCCAAAATTCAAGAATATCAAAATTGCTTTTGGATGATTCGTCAATTAAATTGAGAGAGACTGGAGATATACTTGCAGGGATTCTCTGGGTTCATCCAATCACCATTGTCTTTTTTTTATATAAATTCCAATTTGAGGGAGGAATAGAGCAGTTGGTTCTAGGGGTAAAGCGGTCATCGGAGACCGATGAAATCTCCTACAAAATCGATTCAGCAGCCATCAAACACATTTACCAATTGCCAGCATTCCAAATCAACTGAAGTCGATGTTACGGGCTAGAAGTGACTGAAAAAATAACATTGATTAGAAAAAATTCAACAATTTCATAATTGCTTTTGAATGATTGCTCATACAAATTGAAAGAGACTGAAGAGATACTTTGATGGATTCTTTGAGTTCATCCAATCACCATTGACTGTTTCTCATTCAAGTTCCAATTTGAGGGAGGCATAAAGTAGTTGGTTCTAGGGGTGAAGCGGTCAGCGGAGTCCGATGAAATCACCAAAAAAATCTATTCAGCAGCCATCGAACACATTCATCAATCGCCAGCATTCCAAATCAACTGAAATCGAAGTTACGGGTTAGGGGTGGCTGGAGAATAATCTAATTTAGAAAAAATTCAACAATTTCAAAATTGCTTTTGAATGATTGCTCATAAAAATTGAGAGAGACTGAAGAGATACTTGCATGGGTTTTCTGAGTTCAGCCAATCACCATGGACTTTTTTATATGAATTCCATCTTCAGGAAGTGATATAGCAGTGGGTTATAGGGGAGAAGCGGTCATCGGAGACCCATGAAATCACCTACAAAATCTATTCAGCAGCCATCGAACACATTCATAAATTGCCAGCATTCCAAATCAACTGAAATCGAAGTTACGGGTTAGGGGTGGCTGAAGAATAATATAATTTAGAAAAAATCCAACAATTTCAAAATTGCTTTTGAATGATTGCTCATAAAAATTGAGAGAGACTGAAGAGATACTTGCATGGATTCTTTGAGTTCATCCAATCACCATTGACTGTTTCTCATTCAAGTTCCAATTTGAGAAAGGCATAAAGTAGTTGGTTCTAGGGGTGAAGCGGTCAGCGGAGTCCGATGAAATCACCAAAAAAATCTATTCAGCAGCCATCGAACACATTCATCAATCGCCAGCATTCCAAATCAACTGAAATCGAAGTTACGGGTTAGGGGTGGCTGGAGAATAATCTAATTTAGAAAAAATTCAACAATTTCAAAATTGCTTTTGAATGATTGCTCATAAAAATTGAGAGAGACTGAAAAGATACTTGCATGGGTTTTCTGAGTTCAACCAATCACCATGGACTTTTTTATATGAATTCCATCTTCAGGAAGTGATATAGCAGTGGGTTATTGGGGAGAAGCGGTCATCGGAGACTCATGAAATCACCTACAAAATCTATTCAGCAGCCATCGAACACATTCATAAATTGCCAGCATTCCAAATCAACTGAAATCGAAGTTACGGGTTAGGGGTGGCTGAAGAATAATATAATTTAGAAAAAATTCAACAATTACAAAATTGCTTTTGAATGATTGCTCATAAAAATTGAGAGAGACTGAAGAGATACTTGCATGGGTTTTCTGAGTTCAACCAATCACCATGGACTTTTTTTCATATAAATTCCAATTTGAGGGAGGAATAGAGCAGTTGGTTCTAGGGGTGAAGCTGTCATCGGAGACCGATGAAATCACCTACAATATCTATTCAGCAGCTTTCGAACACATTTATCAATTGCCAGCATTACAAATCAACTAAAGTCGAAGTTACAGGCTGGGGGTAGCTGAAAAAATTACTTTTACCAGAAAAAATTCAACATTTTAAGATTGCTTTTGAATGATTTATTAATAAAATTGAGAGAGGTTGAAGAGATACTTGCATGAATTTCTTGAGTTCATCCAATCACAATTGACATTATTCATCACAGATGGCGTGAAATAAAGCAATTGGGAGCAACTTCAGAGTACAAAAGTCAGCAATCGCCTATTGGGGCCTGGCTTAAACATTTACTTGGCCTAGCATTCGTTCAATAGCAACCATCCAACTTTGGTGCATATAATAATATATATTTATACGATTTTTCATAAGAAGCGTTCCATTCTCGTTCTTTCCAAAGTATAAATACAATTAATTTTTTTTTATTATTTAGTTTACTAATTGATCTAGAGATAATCCAACCAAAATTGGGAATACTTGATTCCCTTCTATAGCTTGATACCAATAATACAATTTGAAGATAGGTAGACTGGTTCAAGTATAGTGGTTAAGTACACACCTCCGGCAAAGGTGAGACCTAGGTTTGATTTCTGGTAGAGGAAGGTCGAAAAAATCTTCAAATTGTATTTATAGTTTGGGAAGAACAAGAATGGAATGCTTCATCCAAAAAATCGTTTCGAAATTTATTTCTTTCTCCGGCGGCAGTGGGGGATTGTTTCGCAAAGATTTCATGTGTGAGAAACCAGATGATTCCTAAGTTGATCAATCAACGGATTATTTGATTGATAATTGCATCGATTGTGAGACTAAATTTCCTCCAAAGATATTAACGAAGAAAATTTGCAGCATTTCAAGAACCAAAAATGCGTGTGAATCTTTTCATTCAAAATTTCAAAGAGAGAAACAAGCCCATATCCATACATTTATTCTTGAATATATTGTTAGAAATGCAAACTGACACAAATATTGAGCTTGATTCTATCAAGCAAAACGAAAGAAATATATTAGTGGGGACATTTTATTGGAACAACAGTTTATAAAATTCAAAATCATGCAATTCGATAATCGTATACCTATAATTTCGCAAATATGTCTCATATAAATTCAGTGGTTGTGTGAATCAATATTTATTGCTCATATTTGTAAGTAAACAAATTAAAATAAATAATTCGTGTTGTGTTGTCATAAAAAACGTCTTCTCATCAACATTTAATTGACTAACGCTCTAATCCTTTTAGACACTGTGAGCAGTTCGGGTGTCAGTGAGGCTTAACTCAGATAGAGCAAATTCTTTGAGCGCAGTTTGATAGTTGGATTAAGACACTAATGAGAATTGTGTACACTTCA
>JAZBGZ010001393.1:0-17538 GCA_037414795.1 Stenodera caucasica | reverse complement strand
ATTTGTGCGGAAAATTTCTATGTTGGGTGAAAGCGTTTTATTTCGTCACAACGAATCCTGTTGTGGTCTTACAAATTTCCGGTTGCAAAAGTTGCAACAATAAAACTGTAAACAGGCTAGGGAAAAGCTCTGATTAAATTGCCCCATCTACAAAGAACTGACAACAGTAAATTGTATACAATCAACAATTATCAATAATGTGATTTAATTATATTGTTTTTTTTAAGTAAATCACAAAATCGTATTTTGGGTCCTTTCAACACCTTACGGCAAGTTAATTTAATTATATCGAACAAGCAATTGGTGGAAAAGCTGTTAACACACAGAGATATTTCTTTGAAAGAACAAGCTCGCTCGATTGGTTTTCGAACATAAACAACGGTGGGCCTTAATTGGGTTACTAGATAGAAAAATTTCAACTAGTTTTAGGCGTATACGATCTAATTTGGTTGTGTTTTTTTTCTCTCTCTCTACTGTTTTTGTTCGATTGAATTCGATAGAATTTAATAGCTGTTATCCATGTTGTATTAATTGAGATTTGACAGTCTTGTCAGTGATGCTAGTATAAATTGAAATTGGGGGTGGGTGTTGTCAGTTCGGCCGCCCTTTGACGATGAGGCTTCCCTTGTTCACGTCCATTGCTTTTACTGCAATTTATTGTATTCTGGTATTATGATGTAAACAAAGTGATGTGTGAATTATTTGAACAATCAGATAAGCTTGTCGAGAGCCGAATATCAGAAATCAACACTATTTACTACAGTATATGTAGATATAGACATTATTATCTTGGTGAATAAGCTAAACATGGCAAGCGAAGGGATTGTTTGGAAAAAGTCGATTTAAAGCTACGAACTCTCGCAAGATATCTAATCTAGAATCTTTGGAGAGTCGTTTAACGGCACCGTACACTATACCCCCGACGAAAACCTATATCGTTCACAATCACTTCCCTTTTACGCAGTTTGCATAACACACACGAGCCCTTCAACAATTCAACTGATTATTTTCAGACTTTTATTGAAAAACTCCCAACAAAAATACCGAAATTTCTAAATATCTAAATAATATTATTTCAAATACAATATTAGTTAGTCGAGCTTTATACACTATGAACAAAGCAATTAGAGGCATAGAATCGTGACCGTCGTATTAGTTCTATCGAATCCGGATGATCTCTGTCTGACTAATGCGAGATTCGTATGTTCCTACTCCGATGACTCGACGACAAAGATAATAAATCTCTCTAGTAATGGAACTAAATTATTAATAAATCGATCTATATTCATTAATAGTGATATAATTTAAAATCTAGCACTATCGAAACATTCAACAGACTAATTTCCATGAATATCGATGATTTGCTTTCAATAAACCGGTAATTAAAATTTCTAAAATATCGACAATTAGATAATTCAACGATAAAACGAAATCAATTTCCGTAAAATCGCTCTAATTATGTAGAAAAACAAATAGTTGCTGACATCAATCGAATTTTTTATTATTTTTAATTCGTATTTATCTTCATCATCACCATTTTCATCTCCTTTCAACTTTCATAAATGAATCCGAAAGTCAACTCAAGTTTTTCAATCTACGAAATGAAATTGTTAGATAAAAAAATCAAAAAAAAACGAAGTATATATCTAAGAAATGTTAGTAATTAAAATGTAGCTCGAGTTGGCAAGTAATTATCCGAGCACTAATGAGATCCCTGTCTATAATTAACCCCAAATTCTCAAAACCACCCTACCAATAGATAACAGTTGTCGGCATCATTGTCATCATCATCATCATCATCATACGTTATGATTGTCGTTCGTTTTTAGTTTATAGTGAACTAGTAACCATCTAGTATTTTTACTGTTCGTGAAGATCCGAAAGTAATCAGAACGTAATGGAGTGGAACGATGATAAAAGCGATTTTATTACCAATGATATCCAAATCTAACGCCATATTAATGACCATATACCGACCCCGGGGCGACTGAATTGCTCGTTAACTTCATATTAAAAATAATAATAATAATAATAATAAGATAGCGAGTGAAAAATAACATGTGCAATAAAATTACGATAAATTTACGTTGTGCGTTTCGGATTCTCGATTGAGCATCGAAACTGGCGTCTTTCATTCGATATTTCGGAAAAATCCACAATTATGCTAAAGTTGAGTCGAATAAAGCGATGAAGTAAAGGAGATGGAAAGTTTGTCGTTGAGTTGAGAACGATGTTGATTGTTGGCGAACTTTGAACCTCATTACCTCAATTTAGTTAAAACATGATTCGTCATTAGGGAACACAAATAACATCGCTCTCAGGCTTACGAAGCCAATTGACTTCTGTCAAACTCATTCTATAGATTATGAGCCACTGAATATTTCCTATTCGGAATAACTCCATATTCTATTTTATATTTTCCATTGTGGCGTATTGACGCGTCAATTGTACCGTACAAGAATAATGTTGAATATTGACAGCAAAAAATTCCAAAGAAACAATAATAATCAAACGATTTGTCAATTGTCGTCGACCGGAAATGGTGAATTTTCGTACCGTTTTGTTACTGTCATTTAGTGAATGCACTCGAAATATTTTTGGCGGTTTTCAAACAGAAAACACGTCTTCGTTTTATCTTCTAGCAAGTTTAATAAATGGAAATACGTTCTTATTTCAGCTATTTCAGTACACCAACGATATTTATAAATGTCTGTCAGTGTTGATGGAACCACCCTTTCTGACAATGCATCTAGTAACTGATGGAATTGATAATTTATATCCAGTAGAACTGTTTATCACTTACTTGTGAGTATTGCCGCCATTCTCTTCTACTTAAATCCAACACGACAACATTCCAGTGATTTATTCATCGTCATTAAGTTTATTGTATGGGAGATATTGGAAGACATATAGATATACTACTATAAACTAAAAATAAGAGTCGCTTATTTTCGAGATAATATAAAATCATAACTGGTAGACTTTAGTGATTTTCTCTTTTGTTTGTTTTCTGTAATAGAAGAGTATCGTCGACTTCTAGATAATAAATTGGATGGAACTAGATGGCCGGATGAAAAATAATGCCGTGTCAGATCTCGAGCGGTGATTATCAAGCTAATTTCCTTGAATTACTTTCAGCCAACTCGTCTAATCCCCAATCTATATATTTGGATCGTTGCGTTTATAGTCAATGGGGGCCGCCTTTCAATTTCCTTTGAATTTATTTTATATTTCCTTTTGAAAAATTACAGAATACGAACGAAGAACCTTTAATATTATTCGTTATAGTTGTCGAAATATTCGTTTTTCTTTTTACTGATTTTTCTATATAAACGCCGAGAACTACACGAAAATTATCTTTAAAGTAACGGCAGAAAACGACGCCACCCGTCGAGATGCCACCCGAAAATGAACTCTGTATTTCACTAGCGAACACGCCATAAACGTCCAAACCAAACCAGTGATGAGACCGAAAGAATCGAATTAAAAGCTGATATTTTCTTGGAAAGAATTAACATTAATCTTGAACCGTCAGGATATTATGCGGTTATTACACGGAAACAAGTGGAGGAGGAAAAAACTTTGTTGGATAACTTATGAAAATTATTTGGCAACACGCACATATTTGTTTCTGGAAGGGAAATCCTTGATGATTGAATCATATTTCTCTCTCTCACTACACACCTAAAGCAGATTAAATAAATCTCTGAGATTTTCTCTTTATCACAGAACTGGTATCTAGAAGAAAAACTATCATGTTAGGCTCGGACTTAATCCTGGACCCATCTTAGAAATAATTGAGATTTGTTCAGAATTGTTTTGGGACGATTCGGATACGGCTCTTCTTGCCCCCATTTCTCTATTCGTTTCAAAATTGTGTTTGCTCTATTTTAACCAAGATTGAATCTGTAATATTGAGGTTTCACTTATTTTGATCTTACATCTTTATTTTATATCGGTTTATATCTGTACGTGTTTGGTGAAAACGAAGATGGTCTAATATCTCCCACGGGTATTTGTAAATAGAAGCTCAACACAAAGTCGGGTCAAAGCACATTAGATACTTCGCCTTTATAAAAGTAACTACCACCTATATTCACGACATTTAACTCCAGTTATTTTAGATAAACTGCTCGTAAAACGTAACGAATAAGAAATAAACGAGAGAACGGATGCTAGTTGCGAGATTTATCCGTTAAACCAATAACTCGCTACATCGTAGTTGGCGTGTGATAGTGCAAATTGTTTATTTTCGTACTATTCGGCATTAATTTCCCATTAGAAACGACCAATTCTAACCACCCCTTATAGATCAAAACTCAATTGAGTCGAAAGAAAAATTGCGAAATTTGATGGAAAGTCCTCGAAATTTGGCCATAATGTGAATCTTGTATAGATCAAATCTCTATAGAGCCATATTTTACGATTCATTAAAATCCCACCAACATAAACAATCAATTTTAGAACAGTCAAACAATAGAAACTCTACGAATTGGTTATAATAGAAATTTGAGGCATCGAAACTCGATATTGATACTTTCGAATAAGAGATTTCAGATTTCAAGTTTATATACAAATTGGTCTCAATTAAAACTAATATAATCAATGTAACAAAATATTTCCGAAATTCTGTTAATTTGATCGACTCGTGTGTAGTGAAACAGTAACTTTTCACATAGGTGTGTTGTGAAATATCCCTAAATAGCGAATATTAATTAATTTATGCAGCAGAAGCGCGAATTGCTCTTTATCAAAACCGATCCGTTAATAATATCTGACAGCTGATCTATCATTTACGTCTAATTGACTTTGAGAGTTTGTTATTAACGTTGAGACTATCAATAATATACAAGCTATACATTACTAGCTTGTCGAATCTGTAGACTAACATTAAATTATAAGGAATTCAAAGTAATTGCAATGTTGTAGAGATTCAATTATACCTTTCATTAACTTTTCAAATTCGAAATGGAAGCAAGCAACAAACATGAATACATTTTAGAATAATTTAGTGGAAAATTATAAGAAATTTTATTTACTAAAGCTCTGGATGAATTCCAAGGTTTAATTTCGTGTTATTTGAGTATTAGTCGTTGTTGTAAGAATTTTAAACATGGTAATTGCTTTATTGTTATTCCGTAGATTTTCTTTGTTTTAGTTGTTGTTTTATATAAAGTCTCTACTTAGGCTCTTTGAAATTATTCCTATTATCATCATTATTGTCAACATTGATGATGGTAATTAAAGGTGAATTTGATTAAACATTTCACGCAGTCATCGGATGTAAAATGTGACCAGATTACGAAAACTCCAAGATCAAGAGATAGATGAAAGACAGAGAACTTGATTTACATATATTTGATCAAAGAAAGTTTGCTTGTTAAATAGATATATTTTTTTCTCTTCGTTTTTTTACTTCCACTCTGTTTCCATCATCTTTTGCTTCAGTCATTACACAGAAAAAAAAACTGATTTGCACATTCATCTAATCGAAATATCGTCACTCTCTTCTATTTCTCTTCTTCGTTCTAGATCCTTAATGAGAATTTGACTTGCAGAATTTCCTGCCATTCAACATTGCCAATTTTTATATAAAGTTCCATCGTTGTTGTTGACATTTGCTCCTTCAACAAGCCATGTTATCGTACATTATCACGATTCAAATACCCGATAAATTGATGACACGAAGAACAAATTTTTATCACTCAAATTATCATTATTATAAGATGATTAGTCATTTTCTTGTAACTATAGAAATTGATCGATTTGTCGCTGGATCAATTTTTAAAATTGACTTTTAATTAGGAAGAATGCGAGGTAGGATTACTCTTCCAATATTTTCTAGGTAGTTATAATTGTATGGCCGACAGAAAGATTGATGAGTGAACATCGCTCATGCTAAGACCGCATTGATAAACTGTAATTGATATTTATTATCATATACCGGCATTTCCATAATATCTACAAAAATATTTCCACGCCCAGTTGAAAATAACTGTAATAAATTGTAAACAACGATTAGTGGAAATTTCCCAACCATAAGAACGATCTCGATTAATAAAACAACAACAAAAAAAAAAACGGGCACGAAATAATCAAATCTTTAAAGAAAATCTAATTAAAAGTCTGAATGCTTAATAATAAACGACTTTGTTTTTAGTATCCAATCGGAATAGTGGTTTAATTTTGATGAATATGCCATTTCCCCTGGCGCATCCACCAATTTTATCCGTATTAAATTTTTTCACGCGTTTAATCACGCAAATTGTCGGAATTTATCAATTCACAATTCGAAAATCTTGATAACCATTGTTATATTTCTCCATTGTCGATACTTTTCCCTCATTCGTTTTTCTTTTTTTTTTTTTTTTTGTTGTATTCGGTTGAATTATTCTGTGTCGAATTTAAGGCCAAATACGAAACAACTGAATCAGAAGATTAAATTCCTGTCTTTTCTAAATCTAATAAAGCAATCTAGGAAAAATTCGGTATGCGCACACATCCGACACACGCCAATTGTCCTTTTCGTTCCATCCACCGTCCCTCACATTATCTCTCTTTTGTCGTTGTCGTCGTTTTTTTTTTTTTTCTATTTTCGCCAAGAAAAACACCCAAGGGTGTGATACGATAAAAATAAACTACCATTTTAGTCAGAAAAGGTAACACGTTTATATTTTTGTCTCCAATACATCATATCTTCAAGTGATCGCGATAAAAAATATCTATCTTGAAAAGATGCAATAAAGACAACAATATTCTTTTGTTATTATTTTTCTGAATTTATTTTTATTATAATATGGCGAGATTTATGCGAAATGCGACATTGATTGTGCTAATGTAGCAACGATAGGGGAATATACTTTGAAAAAAAGACTACAACGGATGGATAAGAAAGTGGAAATATTGACTTGAAAAGTATAGCTGGAGGGTGTCATCTCTTCAACCTAGCTAGTTTCTTGTTGGAAATCCTATTAAGTACTTTTTCCGTATTCACCTTAGCAATCTTCTCACCTTGTTTCCGGCTAAATCGTGTTAAAAACTTGTCTCTGTCTCTATATATGTATATATATATATATATATATATATATATATAGATGTTGTGACTTTCTCCTTTTTCACTCTCTAGATAAGAGGCATGATGTTCAAAATCGGCGTTTTATCCGGACAATATGCCATTCAGGAAGTTGAGTGTAACGAGTGGAAGATATACGATGATAAACATAATTTTGTTGGAATTGCAATTTTCA
The DNA here is from genome assembly GCA_037414795.1 of Stenodera caucasica. NCBI lineage: Eukaryota > Metazoa > Arthropoda > Insecta > Coleoptera > Meloidae > Stenodera > Stenodera caucasica. Next base: position 10,291 of record JAZBGZ010001393.1, on the reverse strand, counting down.
ATGAATTTACAATTTTATTAATAAAAATAAAACGATTCGAATCGTTACATTTGATTTCGATCGTACTTTCTACAAGTCTCTAACTACAATCTTTCTACTCTTCGTTAATACACCGTCTTTTCTCGCAGAATAGAAGACCGAATTATTGCAAACTTCACAATTGCATTTCCACTCGTAGTTGACGAGATCAAATGTCCCATCTAAAGAATCCCCTTATTATATCCAAACGAGATAATATTTCTCGATCGTATCTCAACTTGATATAAATTTTTCATCCCTCTCAAAATCAAAGATAGTTCATCTCGAATATCAAACATCCATAAAACATGAACGATTAATTAATTGTTGATTTAATAAAGACATGTAATAACCAATGGGATTGTATCGATTATAATTTGATCCAAATTCGGATAATATCATGCCAGCTTGTTGATAATACATAACCTTATATAGTGCATTTTATCATGCTTGGCTGATGCGAAATTTCGTGCAGATATGCACTGATGTACTTCCGTAAGGTTGCTTTTCCCGGCATTTAACTTGAAATATTGCTAGTTAGTAGTTAGCAATGTATACAGTACGACTTTAAATAATATTCGTACAAGTCGAATTATCTCTAAATTACTAACAAGTTTACCGCCGATAAATATTCAACGTTTAGAAAATTGACCATTAGTGACTCTATAATTTGTAATTTTGACTATAGTTGGAAGAGAAAAAAAAACAAGAAAATCACGAAATCACCAAATTGATGGTCGTAAATTATTCAAAACATAGACAATTTTGTTGGAATTAAAGTTGCCAACGATTTTCTTGTTGATTTTTTTTTAACAAATACGATAAAAACAAGATGATAAATCTATATAGATAGAGGATAAAATGTCGTAAATTCTTATCCTAATCTATAAAAAATCTATTTCGTGTTTTCTTTATGTTGTCATTGTTATTATAGTCGTTCGTTATACCGAAATCGGCAAACTGAACCGAATCGAGTTTTTCATTTTATAAAGAAATAGTCGCTGTTAAATCTTACAACCGATTGAAATTGGAATTATCGATTTTTTCCCTTCAATTATTTTCATTATTGATTTAGTGAATCTGATGCAAAATCAATGCACTTTAATCAAAACTTGTAAGGGTTGTTAAATATTTAATTTACTTCAGTAGGAAGTATGGTCATTGTTTTTGTTAGGGGGTGTAAGGGATCGAATGCCAGGTCAGTTCTCTAGAGATTCACACACAGACATCGTTACGTACTACAATCGATGTATGAGTGGGAATTCCATTACATTCTCTTTACCCCGTTGTATACAATCTAGCGGTCACTCTAAATCAAGAACTTTTCCTAACTTTGATTGAATGCGAATCGACCAAGGGAATCAATCACTAACATCATCTATAATACTACATATATATACAACTTATTCAATTATCTATGAGTCTATCTGTGCTTGTATATGTGTGTATATAAGTTCGAATTTTCTATCGATTCGATATGATAAAGCAACGGAAAAGCGAATAAAAGAAAGAAAACTATTGCCACCACAGCTAAAATGTTTCAGTAAATAAATATGACAGTTGAGGTTGAGTTTCTAGACGTTCCACCAGTAAAAACTTGCTCCTATGATATAATTTATCAAACATCGAAATTGATGGAGTGCTCTTGATGCTTCCATTCCAACTCAATCACACATAACCGAGTTGTATCCATCAAAACAAAATTTTTGCCTTTAAAAATGGACCAAAAAAATAAAAACGCTTCAAAATTCAATCATTACACCAACTTGGGAAAAAAATTGACCTCTATTCAAATCCTCTCTGTCTTGCCAATCGTTGATTTTAATCTGATGAATTTTTAGTGACATGACCCACTGTTCCATCATCCAAAGGGAGAAATTCTAACATTTGAAAGCTCGGTAACAGGTTCGAAGATTAAATTTAATTTATTTGAGTAACAGAGATCGTTTAGTCTATTCCACTCTTTTTCGCCATACCAAAAAGATATTATCTATCGTCTTCGAATGCAATTAAGTTTGACAATGAATCCTGCGAATTTAATTCCAAGAAATACTAAGCGACAAAAGAGTTTAATTTAATATGTTTTATATGCTTATGACTTTTCGCAAACTTCCAATTATAATCCGTTTCTTGAATAATAAATCAACTTTCATCAAACTAATCCATTAATTGACTTTTCCCACATTTCGTAATAATAATAATAATTATATTAGAATGTATATTTTAATGAGTTCGCGATTTATCTAGTTTTTTTTTGGTTCTTTTGCTGGCTGAATTTATAGAATAGTCCTGATGAATCGCACCAAGAACAAGACATTAGAAGGTTATCCCATGATGTATTGCTTTTCGCTTGAAGTATTCTTACCCATTTTCCGCTAGTACGAGCCTCCAAATTTTACCACACTTGATTTATATTGACTGCGATAAATATTAAGTTGGGACTTGATAATTATTTTCTTAGAATCGTAATTTTTCGATTTTCGCAATATCGAATTAAAATCGAACTAGTAATTGTTCTATTTGTCATTATTAACAACAATCAACTAAGTATCAGTTATCCGGACAGATAGTTTCTTGATTTTTGTCGTTTTCGTTTTTGTATCTTGATCTTGATCGCGTTAGATCATGGCCATTGGCCGGATGAACGAGCATCATTATTACGCCCAATTTCATTTAATTTCGTTAGATATTTCTCTAGCTCTATAGTCGATGTTTTCCAGTTTGATTATCGTCAATTTAATTCGCAACTAGTTCTTTTACAATTTTTCTAAAATAAGACAACAATCCGGATTTATAATGATTTAGTTTAAGTTGCTTTTAAAGTAGAATTGTATGATATTATCCGATATTTTCTAACAACATTCTCAAATTCAATTCGACATCAAATACAAAAGACAATTTTTCTATTCGCACCCTTTTTGAAAGCAAATATTCTAACACCAATTCATCCTTACACACGAACAAGCCGCCAAGATCGTCATCAGTTTGACTATGTCGGTTGGTGTTATGAAAATACGTTCCAACATCAAAGAGATGTCGAGCTTGAGTGATCTACAGATCAAGTCGGAACAGAGAGCAATTTGTGCATGCAGATTTCCTACACAACGGACCCCATACACACACACACACACACAAATTCATATGTAGAAGGGGCACAAAGTGAAAATCAGTTGAGAGACTTGTATTAGTATTCTGATATATTTGCGTATATATCCGTAGATTTCATAGTCGAATTTCTGTATATAGCGGATATCTTCCCTTTTCTTTAATATCCTCCACCATCTTTGTCTGATATATATAAATATATCGTTCTCTTTACTAGTCTTTACTCGCTACAACGACGAGATACTGTCAGTTTTATGCTAGCTCGTAAAATATACAAATTCTAGCTAAAGTCTTCTTGAATCTCAACTTGAGAATCCCTTGTTAAGTGTAAAAGAGGGACTTGTTTGGTGAGATTGTGGTCTTCTTTTACTCCCCCATTTTTGCAGCTATGTAGATACGTATTGTCTTTGTCTTTCACATGTCTACAGTCCTTCGTTCATTTCGTTCATTCCGCAAATAACCATCCCGAAAGAGAGATTAACACCTTGGATTTATGCTACTTCATTATGTTTTATTTATTCAAATTGTGTAGTGTTTTTTGCCTTTAACCAACCCCCTTTATTCCATTTCATTCTCATTTTTATATGTGTTGGAAATGGCACATTACCTGACAGCCAGCTGTCACGTTATAAAATTCGTCGGTTTGCTAGTTGGTGGATTGGTGGCTTGAAGTGTTTTGTATATGTCGTGGTTGTTTTATGAATATAAAATTCACCGTTTTATTCTTGATAAAATACTTAACTTTTATATTTCAAGTGGCGACAACAGCTTTTAAAATCTCGATGAATTTAATTTATTCTGACAACGGCGGGATTACAAATTTGATATTCGGATATCTCTCGAATTTTTCATATAAGAGAATTGTTTCGATGATTATCTCAATAATTCCACGAGCATTCGAAATATTTTTATAAATAACGTCAATTCAATTGTTCGATAGCTTTATTATTTTATTTTTTTTGATGAATTATTGACGTCAATCGAACAGATAATAACGAAATCCATTGGGAATTGTTCTTCTAATATCGAAAAGTTCATCTAGACGGGAACAAGCTTTCGATTATTCGACAGTTTGATATTGAAGGTTATCTAGAAAATTTTCATATAAATTAAACTAGAGAGTCTCTGGTGTATGTTCCAACACCACTCTTTGACCTGTCGTTAAATTATTTCAGACTAAACTCAAAGGACTATATCATCGAGATAGAAAGCCAATTTTCATTTCCGTCAACAAAATTACACTTTAATATTTCATCAATTATACAGTCATTGATAATCAATACGAATAATCAAATCGAAAAATAAATACAGAAATTTAATCGGATAGAATCGCCTAGAACTATAATAATAACTCAACAAAAGTGAGATTTTCATTATAAAGGATAATTACCCAAGACATTTACAGCCCGATATATCATTTTAACAACTTCTGCATAATCCGCAAATGTATAAAACACCAGTTATAATATCCTTTAGTATGATGAGTTTTTCTTTAATCTTGGCGAGTAGTAAATTCCGGTTGTTTCTTTCTTGAAAATTAAATTCTAAAAACGAACCACCCTACACGACCAATTTACGAACATACATAAATTCACACGAATATTTTAAATGTAACAAAAAACAAAAAAAAGCAATAACGGAAATGAACGAATTTGCACGTTATATTTCTTTTAAAGAGGATCTAATAACGAAAATGAGTCAACTTTATATTTTTCGTGTTATATTAATACGGCTAAATTGGCTTGTCATGCGATATAAACTGTTAATAAATGTATAAATTCGAGCTACTTCACGGAACAAGCAAGTAGTGGATAAAATACTAGAAATCGAAATTGTTCGCTGAATATAATAGTTAATAGGAGTTGTATTATTAGTATTGTTAGCAATTGTTCAAATTAGCTGTTCACGAACCGCTTGTTAGTAATTAACACTATACTCATTGGATATGTTGTTTGCCCGGCGCATCCACCAATTTTCCTCAATTTCGTTTTATCAAATAATTTCATATGTATGATTTTTTTTCTTTTTACGAATAATTTGAGCAAACACGTATACATGTCCCTATAGTTGATCGCATTTATATAAACGTTTCAGTCGTGTTTGTCTGTCAAGTGTTCGGTTCGTTAGACAAGAGCCAAGACGACGAAGAGATGCCGGCAATTCGAAGGTCTTTACTTTATTTGTCAGCATCAAAACGTCCGGACGCGAATCCAACTCTATGATATTCCCTTTGACTTCTGTCAAATATATTTCCGTTTGATGTCAATTGTAACAATAAAATCTGACATTTTTATCACTAACTGTTCTTTATTATTATCCTGTCTATTATCTGATTAAGAAGTATTGATGGTCGTTTTATGTTAGAGAAGAGTATGGCAATTTTATTTCGATTCCAGATGTTGGTCGTTAAATCCATCCGAAATTGTTATAATTCAACATGACATAGAAATCTCAATAATTCTAGTTATATAGTAACATTCGATTTTGTTATGAGCCGTTTAATGTCAAGTCAAGTGCGCAAAATTCCAACGGAAACCGCTCCGGTAACAGATTAACTCTATCTTTAGTCTTAGTCTTGAATATTCTCGCTCTTTAGAAATAGTTTAAGTATTCATTTTCGATGTGCATAAGTCAGATGGAAAGACTGAATGGGGAATTTCGCCTTGAGCTTGAGACCAGCACCAGATGTTCGTTTAAATTAAGATATATCAAAGATCAGCCTCTGGCCGTCTTGATATTGGATTTAGAAACGTATAAATTTTAATTTCCTCTTGGTTTTAAGATAATTAGCTTCTTTATTCCCTTTTTTTTTCGGTCTCCCATTTTCTGTTTCTGTCTTATTCGTTCGTTCAAATTCCAAGTTTAATTTTGAGCGTTGATTTTTCAACGAAACACAATGACGACAACTCAACTATTTAAGAATGAAATAAGTCGGCTGTGATGAAAGTCAAATCGAGCTCGATGAGTTCGAGTAGAAGAATAAAACAAAAATGTATAAGAAAAAAAAAAAAATTGTGTTCGGGTAAAAGAGAACAGGCAATGTTCGATCGTGTTAGTATTCATGGCACGAGACCTGGTCTGGAAGGCCCATCAATATTCACAAGGTATTGCGTTCAAAGTTGTCTAATGGAATGTGGCCGCTACTGCCGCCAACACCGCAGTCATGAAGTGTCTGCCTTATTCCCGATGATGACCTAATGACATCCTGCTACGTTCCAACTTACATCAGGATATAAATTGTTTTACAACCGGAGGCATTACACAATATCTCCCGGGCGGGTGCTTTCTCAAAGACCTAAGAATCCAATATAAGGGATTGGATATAAACGAATAAAAAAGTCATAAAAACGACAGTATATACATACATATATAAATTGCAGTCAGACTGATCTAAAAGTGAACTTTTACGAAAAGAGAAAATGGAGCACTCGCTCAATAATAAAAAGTACAAAAATTACAAATACATTCCATTCTATCTTTTACTAAGGCTAAGACAATTAAAATTCCTCAATTCCTTATGTTGCCGATGGAATACTTGCAAAAATTAGACAACTAGCATTAATTTAATTTCCACTTGTTTGTCTCCGAACACTGTCAAAACTTTCCTAATAAATAATTATAATTAAGTCAACGAATCCTCCTGTTGCTTTTACATTTGCTCGAAAACAACCTGGAGAACTTTTAATTGTGATTGTTTTCGGCGCTTGGCCCCCATTCACCCCTTAAATCGTTCAAAACGTTTTGCAATGCAAAACCACAAATATAACGTTTCAATGAAACAAATTTCTTTCGAATTGAAATTCAAATAGCTAATTATTATACGTAATGAAAAATGAATTTTCAGTTATCAAATAGAAAATTTATAGCTCCTCACCTAGTTTTGTTTGAATAATGACTTTTTCGAGTTTTTACATATCAAACGAACACTCAATTTTATGAGTCGTTTGATAACTTAATTTTTTGAAGTAGTAACGTCGATTCTATTCCCTTATTTTTATTATCGCTTTATCACAAGGAATTCTGAACACGAATGCAAATATTCATCGTACGTTGCATAAACGCAATAACGCCTAAAGCCATCCACTCACGTGACAAAATAATTAAGAATATCTATGAATGATTATGAGTGGCTCTAAAACTAATCAAGAATTTGTATATTGATTGATTTACTCACATTAACGGTGGTACCATTGGACGATTATTCTGGAACTAGTGTGTGGTAACTCTTAATAATTCAACCAGGTGAATACAGATGACTGGAAATATCATTTGCAACAAAATACACGTAATATAATAAGATATATCCATATCCATATGAACTATTTGAAATATGAACATTAAAGTCACGTAGAATATCATAGAAATAATGACAAAACTCGTCTTGTGGAGATCACAATTTGTTCGATCTTGACTGATATGTGATATTGCAAAATTCTTGTAATATTCGTGTTTTTTGTTTTCATATTTTATGATAGAGTTGATTTCGAATCATCAATTTAGTCGTGTTACTAGAATTCATCCAACAATCATAAAAAAATAATCAAAACACATCTAACTTTATGAGATCAACGGCCCAATAAATAAAATGCTTCGTCAACAACTTTTTTTTCTATAATAGTTATATCCTTCATAAATATCAAGTCAACATACGAAAATGCCAATTTTTGAGCAGTAAAACTTGAAAAATTGTTCCAGTTCAAATGGACATTTCTTCAATATGGGTTCGATTATGATTTATCGTTTTCGATAACTTTTGAAATAATCGATTCAACAGATTTTTGAGGACATTATGGAAAATGACACTTCAGGAATAGGCGAAGGTTTCTAACTGTATAACACACAAATTACACAACTCAATTATTTATTTGATTATTGTCAACACAAATAATTTACAGCTTGAGTTTTGTTCTACGCCAATGACGCCTCTTAGCATTATACCTGAAAACAAAAACAAAACAAATGAGATGTTTCCAAATAGTGAGGTTATGTTTGATGAACACAACATAATCCTCAATTTAATTATTTCCATAAAATTTTATAATTCATATGGAAATAACGGAATACTGAATAATGAAATAATGAGAATATCTTACCTGATGGTATTGCCGGTCCTCATACGAACCCATTGTGGAATGGGCCTGTTTTGTTTCAACTTTTTCGCGAGTTTTCGCTTAATAATAAAAGTTTTGTGTGCAGACTGAAAAATATCGAAACAAAATTAATGGATACAATCTAATTAATGATATTCTATTGACTAATTGTGAAAAACTTTCACGATTACTGGAATATTTAAAGAAACTTACCATTTCTGCTTCAATATCAACGCTGTTCCGACGCGAAAGACCTGTCAAATTCCAAGCTACTAGGGAAAATCGTTTCAACGTTGGCCAAACTGATTGAATAAAAAATAAATTATATTCGATTTTTTTTCAAAAATTTTCAATAAATTATTGTATAACTCGAACAATAAAGCGAGATTATTTCGAATTAATGCAATAAAATATTTCAAATTCACGAAAATAAATAAAAATAGTTATAATTCAGTGACATTTAGTTGTTTGGCTATTGTTAGCAGCCTTGCTGTTGCCGTCCAGTATTAGGTTATGTTAATTGTCAAAATTGTCATTGTTGAAAGAAAAAATATTTATAATGAAATAGTTATTAATTTTAATTGAAATAAAATGCATGAAGCTTATCAAGTTCATTTATTATCGAAATTAACTTTCCAAATTGAAGCTATCACAGCTTACGGTTCCTATAATCTCCAATTGTATATCGAATTCTATTAAAATGATCTAATTGTAGATGATAATTTACTGGTTGGTACCCGACAAGGGTACCTTTTTATGTATAATTTGGTACGTACAGACGATAAATGTGAAGTACAATTGATGCGCTACAATAAATCATTCAGTAAAAAAGCTATTCAACAATTAGAAGTTATACCTGGTTATAATTTGTTGATTAGTCTTACAGGTAATTGTAATAATTCAACGTGGACAAATGAAAACTGATTTTCGATATTTCTAGATAATATAGTTCAGTTGCACGATTTAAATGCTATCAATTTTACAACAGTACATCAATTACAGAAATCGCGAGGGGCTAATCTTTTCACTATCAATATAGATGTAGTTTGATTTTATATTTGTGTTAATTTGGCCGATTTTGAATTTTTATTGTTCTAGCGACAGACTTCACTGACTGGAGAAACGAGTGTTTTAGTTCGTTTAGCTGTTGTTGTTAAAAGAAAACTACAGTTGTATTTTTTGAAGAAAAATGAATTTTTAGAATTAATGAGCGATATCAATCTAACTGAAATACCAAAATCTATGGTTTGGTGTCAGAATACTATTTGTATCGGTTATCGTGGTGAATATGCATTGATTCAAGTATACAATTCCAATTATTTAAGAATAAATTGAAATTAATTTTAATCACGTTTATAGTTAGATGGGAAACAGACTGATTTATTTCCAACAAGTAGTAGTCGTGCTAGTGAACCTTGTATCGTTAAAGCATCAAATACAACATTCGCTTTATGTAGAGAAGCACAAACTGTTTTAGTCAATGCTGAAGGACAAACTGAAAAAACAAAAGCACTAAAATGGTCAGATATACCGGTTACATTAGCATGGGATGAACCATACGCTTTAGGTGTTCTACCCGAATGTATCGAAATTCAAACATTAGAACCATGCGGTTTAGTACAAACATTAACCGAATTGACAAAAGTTCGTTTTATAATTAGATGTAAACAAGGCTTAATTTATGCAGCTTCAATCAGTCAATTATGGTGTATTACATCAGTCGATATAACCCGACAACGAAAAGTTTTACTCGATTCAAAACAATTTCAATTAGCTCTTAAACTCACAGTTGAGTATCTATAGAAATTGATGAGTAATATTGTTATTTATTTTGGAATTATTTCAGGAATTGTCTGATGAGAATGAAGAAGATAAAAAAGAGAAAATCCATCAAGTACAAACTTTATTGGCTTATGATTTATTTGCTAATAAACAATTTCATGAAAGTATGAAAGAATTTCTGAAATTGGGCACAGATCCGTATGATGTTATACGATTATTCCCGGATTTATTACCTCAGCAATATAATACAACGAATTATCCGGAGCCAGTGAAAGATTTAACCGAGAAAGAACTAG